>JAQQZR010000037.1:1512428-1529270 GCA_030068235.1 Notoglanidium macrostoma | reverse complement strand
AAGATGCTGGGATTGGCTCCAGCTTCCCCGCCACCCAGACGGATAAAGCGCTATAGATAATGGATGGATGGATAGATGAGCAACTCTATTTTCATTTGTAATTTCAGAGCTGTAGTGATGATATATTTGCTGGCTGTTAAAACTTCTTGTCTAATTGATTCTTGAGTCGACTCTCTGGTTTCTGAATATGCAGTGAATCCTTCAGTGCAGTTCTTTTGGCAGGTGACAACACAGCAAGCGCACTCTGGGCTAAAAGAGTCCAAGTGAGGTGGTCTTTGTCCACTTCCATGTGAACTCTAGCTCAGTTCGACTGCAGTGAGAAAGTGATTCGACTCTGAATCGACTCAGCTGGAGAAAGTGAACCAAACATGCCATGTGTTTTGAGTAGCAGCCATTTTTCAAAGACAAGAGTTGCTGAACTGAGCCACGAGATGCAAACCAAACCAAAGACCAAGAAATGAAAATACATGCTGGATGGAGTTTACAGGCTTTAGGGGAGTTATTTATACCATTAGGTAATTTAGAGCAAACTTCCTGTTCTCTGTGTGATTTCTCTATGGGTTTGGAAAAGGTAATGTTTACCCTTTTCTATCACTGTAATTTCTGACCAGTGGATAAAAATGTTTGAATATGCTTTCAGCTCTACACAACCCTAAACCAAACTAATATGTGTGAAAAAGATAATGGTGACCTGGATTATTTATATTTTTATTCATATATGATTTTAAATGGGGAATCAGGATTAACAGAGTAATTTAACTCAGGACATAATTAGTGTTAGGAAAAGCAGCCCAAATCGTCCAGAGGTACTTTTATGACTTCCTGCAGCAACACATTAAAGTTCTTATGTGACTCTCCTGCATTTTTTGAGGCTCAAAGCCCACATTAGAGCTGAAGTTCACCATGGCTCATGGCTAATAATAAACCCTGAGGTTTCATTTAGAATTGCAGAAACAGCTTTTTATGGAAGAGATTAATCAAGAGACAAGCAGCTTTGAAAAGTGACAGTTTCACTTACTGCAACCCCACTGCAGAGAAAAGCAAGAATTTAGACAACACATTTGTGGAAGAGAAATTAGACTAGTTCAGGTCCATGGTGCACCATCAAGTCACATATTGTAGTTTAATGCATGAAAACATTTAACAGAATATTATACAGATACTGTATTAGCTTCAAATACACACCTCAATTCTTACCTTGACTCCTAAAGATAACTAAGGAGTGAAATTCGGTGGAAATAAATAATGTTTGATCTGATAAAATCTGTTCAGGTTAAAAGATGGTGTACACATGAAGCAAGCAGCCCGAACAAGCAGCAGTGCCTTTGCTACAAGATAATGTGTATTAGAGTTGGACTACCTGATACTTGAGTTACTCTGTGTACACTTTGAGATCAAACTTTACCTCAAAAGTTCTTTCTGATTGAGGCTTTAGGCATCAAAAGCCAGATGTGATAATACGGTAGGCACCTTAACTGACACAGCGCCCAGGGTTAGGGTTAAGTCTAGGGGTTAGGGTTAGGGTTAGCCCTAACCCATTGCTACGAGAAATCATCGGAAATCAAAGCCTCCAACCCTTTACAAGGTGTCTGCCCTGCTCTCAGAGCTCAGTGGTGAATTTGTGAGCCCTTTTCATCAACGCTCTCGGCTATAGGGAGAGAGAAATGAAAGACAAAAGATGAGAAAAAAAAGAAATGAGACAAGCACTTTTCTTTTAAATATAGGGAAAAGGAACACCAGAGTGAAGACCTTCAAATTAATTTCTCTTTTGCTTGCTGTAAGATTACCCTGATACATCCTGTATTGAAAATCCTGCTATACACTGATACAAAGGCAACACACACGTACACACACACTGGCTTCCTTATTCTAGGAGTGGAACAGTCTATATTTGATTTAGCAGCCAGTCATGAGGTCAAAATGAAGTTAATGACCTCTTATACTCAGTCTAAAGGGCTAAATATTTCCTATCTAGTTGTCACTTATAATGGTGTGGATTTACAGGGGTGACAAGATTTGTGGAATTACAGTTTTCTCCTCCTATCTTCATTGAAATTAGCTAACTGTCTGCTTGTTATGCTAAGCTTGGGAGCTTGGTCAATTTCCACAATCATGGAGCAGCAGTTCTACCCTGAGGCTTTTCTGGATTGGTACTCTGTTACAGAGAGTAAGCCCAGCTTCCCTGCAGAGGAAGTACCTTCTATGCTATTCTTTCGGTCATTACCCACAGCTCATGACCATGGGTGAGCGTAGGGATGTAGACTGAATGGTAAACAGAGAGGTTTCTCTGAAACCCAATCTCCTTTATTACTACTGCAGACAACTGAAGGTCCAGCAAAGTGCAGAGAAATGTCCAAACGCAGCAACGTGTGTGTATAACGTCCAGATGGTACCACGAGGACAGACAACATCATCCGCAAATAACAGGAATGCTACCCATAAACCTCCATACAGCACACCCTTCCAGCCTCAGCTGTGTCCTTGGTATCTTGTCCACGAAAACCACAAACAGGAATCGAGGAAAGACACCTTTACTGGAGTCAATACCCAGTGTTTACATTGACTTAATGCCAAGAAATGCAAACACGACTCACTGTGCTCATGCAGCGTATGACTCGGGTACATCATACTCTCATGCAGTACCTCCTACAACAAATGTCAAGCACACAATCATATCTGCGTTTCTCCAAGTCTACAGATCATAACTGCATTCCCTCATACAGACCTCACAAAGCTGCGCAAAAGAAAGAAGTGGTCCACTGCTTCACAGTCTGAATTCTAGGTTCTTCACTCCAGTATCCTAGTATGGACTTTTCCTAAGAGTGAGTCCCCTATTACTGTAAAAAAAACAACCGCAGGATCGCTTTCTTTAAATAAGTTCCACCGTTTTGCCAGTCCAAAGACACTACCTGTGATATCTGTCCAACACTGAAGAGCGAATGTACAGCTCCAGTGTTGTCCAGTTCAATCACACCCCTTTTCCACCATTATCCATCAACAGGGTTCCATTCTGGTTCATGCACCAAATTTCGAACCATTTGGAGTATTTTGGCCAAAAATAAATTGGTTCAGAACCTGAAAATTTGGTTCCCAGCCGTAACCAAAAGATAGCTTTTTTTTCCAGTCTGAATCATGAGCACATCAGTGAGCATGTCATTCGTTTAGAGAGGAAGCAGAATGCAGCAGTGGAGAACACAATGGAAAAGGATAAATCAGACAAATGTTGCAGGTAATAATTGCGATCTGCCATCTTGCCTCTACTGTGTGTTGTGCATTGTGCAGTGTCCTCTGCTGATGACGCATACTTGATTACAATGACTCTGTTCAAAACTGGTTGAAACGTGGGCTGGTCCTCCAGCTGGCACCAAGGCTCAAAGAATCCTGAACGGAACTGGTTCCTTGTTGGCGGAGAAGAGGCATCAGTGTTAGGCAGCCAAATCTTACCAACCCCTACATCCTTGCTGCTGCAAACCTTGGTTAGTAAGTTTAAACGTTTCTAAGCTTAGTTCGTACACTTATGTTTGTACTAATTCAAGTCACAGAGATGGAGACCACATATAACAGAGAGAGCATGTTCATTTGAATTCCCAAGTGCTTTCTTTCACTGCTCAGCAATTTTCTTGCATTTGCTTAGCACAGCTTGTGCAAGGTCTCACCTCCTGCTTCTGAGGTGCCAAACAGTTTGCTGAAATATTTTCCCACAGCCTCTCCAAAGTCCTCTTGTGCCTGGCTTTTTCCTCCTTTGAAACCATTTTGTTGCAGCCCTTCTGGAGCTCTCAGTTCAATCACTCTTATGTAACACAAAGACATTAATTGCCACAATGTTGAAATCCAGCACAGACAATACTCAGTGCTGAGAGAGCAAGAGTCTCTTGTGTTTCAATTCAAGGTTCAACCAGATTGTAAGAGAAATCAATAGATGGACTTTGTAATGTAGAAATATTCTGCTCTGCCGCTAAAACACACAATTAGTTTAAGGTCATGACTTCTGGTTCAGTGTAATTTAAAGAGATCGATCTTCAGCAGGAAGCAGCAGGTGGGCAGGAACTGTTATTTGAAACATGAAAGAAAATTTGTTTCCCTGCTCCTTCTCTCGTTGTAGCTTTCTCTCTGCCTGTGTCTATATCTCTCCCCTAGAGGAAAGAGAAATGGACCAGGTTAAGTCACGTGTTACAAATGAGGTCAGACTGAAAACTCTACAGACTACCAACCACCGGCTCCCGAATACTTTCCACACTCCCGAATGACTCCCGGCTCCAATCTAATACCCACCAAATGAGTTTCCGCTTGACTGCCTGCAAATAGGAAAGCGTAATGTTAACATCACATGGCGTGGAAGAATGAATAATCAATTAGTCACACGCTAAATTGGATGGTGAGCTGGGAGTGGCGAGGAGGAGACCGGCGGCTGATGATCTTCATCGACTGGAGAAATCGAATGAAGAATGAAGAAGAATGTTTAGGTGTATAACTTTTGAGAGTGAACTACTGTGCGTAAAAACAAACACGGAACATTTTTTCACAGCTTTTCAGTGTTTTGAGACTGCTTCAAAGAATCGTTTCAAGAGACGATGAGGAAAATTTCCATTACTGACGGAATTCAAAAGCGCGAAAGGAAAAAGATGAGTGTGAGTTATCTGTGGAAGACTTTCAAGCAGATCTCTGGCACTAGGTTCCTTGTTAATTAGTGAGTCTGGGTAGGGAATTAGCAAAGACGGCAACAAGAAAGAGGTAGAAAATCTTCTGATCTTGACATAGATGTTAACTAGTCAGTGTCCCTCTTTATCTCTTTCTCTCATTCCTATTTAACTCCCTTTATGTCTGAATCACACTGAAGTTTATTTCGACAGTAATTCCTAAAAACAGTGTTATTCATCGGGCGCTTTTTTTCTCAGCCTGGCTCATCGTCTCGCTCGTCACTCGGTTCAGTAGAGTGAAGTGAGACTAAACTGTCATGAATAAAACAAAAGGGCCAGTTAACAGCAGCCCTCTCTGCATAACAGAAGGAAAAACCGGAGATCAAAATGGACCTCCGCTCTCAGAAAGCAGGCATGGAGATGATGTAAAGATTGAGTGCACTTCTAAAAATTATATGTCTTGAAGGCCAATCTTGCCTCTGATACTTTTGAAGGATGAAACACAACAGCAGCAGCACTGCATCTCCGGATTACTGAGCACTTTAAACACGTTGCTACCTTCTCCCAGACAAAACACTTATATTCACAATATTTATTTGTTAAATCATGGCCATGTTTTAATAATTTGTTCCTTCATTTTGGTTCAAACTTGTCCTGTTACAGTTGAACTAAAACGAGGGAACGAATTAGTAAAACGTGGCCGAGCTGGACCTGAACTAGGGAACATACAGCGGGACTCCGTACTCCCTCATCCTGCAACACCAAATTTAAAAAAAAGTTTTCTTTTATGCCGAGAAATGCCAATCGGAGGTATATTCACGTGCAAGTTCATGGCACAACTGATTTACATTAAGCCACGCCCACAAAACTCCATAAAAGGTAAAGCTCAAAAAGAGACTGTATTCTGCTCTATAAATGAGGCCCGATGTGAGGACGCTGGCCAACAGAGTCCTCATATTTACTACCATGGCAATAGGAAATCCAGACGAAACACCATACGCAGAAAGATTCACAGCACGGACTGTGTAACCAACACTGTTTGAGCTTTCTGGAAATATCTCACTGAGTTACACAAAGATAAAGACTCTGACAGTGAAATTATGGTGATATAATAGAAAGGGAGCAATGTGGACAGGTGCACAAGGTTGTGCTGCCCGACCCTGCTAATGGCCACCTCTTGGAGACGACTGCAGGCAGGAAATTAAATTCCTGACAAGACAAGATTGAGTGCAGCAAAAAAGGAAGAAAAAAGTTTTCAGGGAGCTGGTGGTGGAGACGATGATAAAATTTTTAAAAAGGAAGGAACACCTGTGGCCACACCGCTGCGCTCCATCTGCTTGGTCGGTCTTTATCTTTTTATTTTTTAATGAACTCTGCAGGTTTTCCACACTGCCTCACTGCAGTCTGTATGGAATACAGGATTGTTGATGGCGTCGGGTTCAAACCCAGCCAAGGACACACTGAGCGGTGACGAAGTCTGTCTGCTGCATCCTAGTTCCGTCATTTCTCCATCCTCCTGCTCCATGCGAGCTTTTAGCTGGCTCTTTCAGGAAACAGAGTGGGGGTCATGTGGCAGGGCACATTGTGTCATTTCTCACAGCAGCTTCAGCGATGATGCCAAATAAACAAACCAATGCCAAAAATGTCCTCAGAGAAGTGTGCTAGAATAACAAGCCCAGAGTTTTAACGCACTAATGCCAAACACATGAATCCTTCACAAATTAGCAGCACAGAAGATGTTCAATTTGTCCCAGAGTGGTGTCTCAATCTTTACTACCACATCCTCAGACAGAACCATCATCAGATTTCTCTCAAATCTCTGCTTTGGACAGGAGTGTAAGATTAGAGTAAGCTTGGCAGAGTTCTGCGTGAGAGTTGGTGTGGCTGAACGAGATACCTTTTAATGATGAACCCTGCTGAGATGACGTTGGATAACGCATCAGTTTCTTGACGTGTTGATATCCAAGCAGGCAAAATGATCCTGGCAGGAAAAATCTGGTTTATCAACGCTTCACAGCATGGCTTCTCAGATTTTTGTAGTATAGCGTTGTGCTCCCTGTGCCCCACGGAAAGTTTTAGCAGTAATGAACGTTGACTTTTCTGACCTTCACTTCACAGGGGCAGTTGACGAGTGATGGTGTGCTTATATAGAACCGACAAACAGCTCATCATTTAAAAGTGGAGGAGCCGGACAGCACTGCTTCACCACAGCGAACTTTACAGATATAAATCTGAGGCCACATGCGATCTCATCTCTGTGAAAACTCAGTCAATGTCAAGTTCAGCTGACAAGCCAAAAAGTGTGAGGTTTTAATTTACAGGACAATTTTTAGGTTATTAGGTTACTGACGCTGAGCGGAAATGAATGTTCCTACAGCAACCAGACACTATTTTATGGTTCAATATGCCAAGGGTAAGAACCATATTGCTTTTTAAACCACATTCTGGTACACAATAAGCCCGGAAAGCAATAATCTGCTCACTACCAAGCTAATAAACATACAATGGGACAGTTTGAAATTCTGGAGCTCATTACTGTAGTTTCATCGAAATGTTTCGTGGAAAGGCTGAGGAACAGTTCTCCAGGCTTCCTGCTTACCTCGATAGAAAAAAAAACCCATGACGGAACACGGTCAGTCATGGATCGACCTCCCCGTCCCCAGATCTCAACATTATCGAAGCAGCATGGGATCGTCTTGACAGAGAACGGAACAAAATGCAGCCAACGTCCAAATAAGAGCCTTGGAATGTCCTTCAAGAAGCCTTGAGAACTATTCCTGCTGTGTATAACATTTGGAGCAGATTCAGCTGAAATGTCGCTCGACACACAAAGGGCCGTACACACAGGAAGTGACTTGTAGCATTGACAGGGGAAATAAAGTGGGCGGGTACCGAGTTAAACTGGAGTTTAAGGCAATGTGACTGAGCACCAATGGGAGTGAAGTGTACCATTGACTGACAACCAAAGCCTGGAATGTCCACTAGAAACCAAATGTCAGCTTGAAGGTGATGGGTAACGAGCAACACGCTTCCTGTGTGTACGCCCTTTGCGTCTGCTAGAAGTTTTGCTGATGATGTGCTTTTTGTGAGTCAAAAGGAATATAATCCAACTTTAAAGGCAATCAGGGCATGAAAAAAGCCCTGCCTGTATTTTCTCATTTGTTGAAGTGTGTCAGGAGCATCAACCGGCATTCAGAAAAACAGCTAAACGTTTCTTAAGGCACGTAGACAGATATAAACTCTGCTCAGGTTAATAAATGTTTAGGAGATTAAAACAGTGCCGCAGGTGAAGAGGTGGAGAGGCTGCGAGAAAGTTTAATAACAATAAAATATCACCTTGGACATTTATAATAAAGGCAGAGCGGCCGAGAGGGAGTGTGTGCGTGTTTGTGTTGTCTGTTGCTCTCCTCATATATTTGCTCATCTTGACAGCGTGATGAGCGCTCTCGTTTTCTCTTCATTTGTAAGACGCTGATTTGTCTCAGTTCTCTGCCGCGTAGAAATATCGTGCGCGATGAACGCCACGAGTGCCGCGCAATTCGTTTCATTTCGCCAGCGAGCTTCATAAATAAAAGAGGCCAATAAATGAAGCTGTGAAAATGATGAGAATATCAGTTGACGTGTGCGTAACAGCATGAGTTGTTCGAGTTCGAGTATGTGATAAAATGCCGGGGCTTCATTTACATATCTATAGATCTAAAGCCTTCTTTTTTTTTTTTTTTTGGCTTCACAAAAGTGCATCAGTAGAATGAGAGGACTCCTACACTACATCCAGACACAGATCATCGACAGGGATTCTCACATTTTCAGCTCCATACCCTCGTAACTCACTTTATGGTCATGTAATAAACATATCTCTTCAACTATGCTAAAAATGATGTCATGAGCCTGCAGATCCAGTCGTCCAGTCGATCCATTCTGTCCATTCAAACTCCGTCCACTCCTTTTTACCGTCTGACGTTTATGTTGTACACTTATTTAGTTTGGATTAGACCCACTCGATTTAAAAGGCACAGAAGGACATTTTCCGAGAAACCCATGTGCTGCAGAGAAACCAACCAGAACAATCCAGTAAGAGCTGCCTTTCTCATTAGCTTCCTGTTTGAATTTCTATTAATTCGACTCATATGGTCGGGTGGCAGCAATGAAAGTCTTTGCCGTCTGTTGTTGAATGAAATAATTCTCTCCAGATAAAAAGGGTAAACATGATTCCATTCAGTCAGTGGCAATTTCACGCGGTTTTGCTTTTTCTAATCTAATTCAGCATAAACTAATGATTTGTTTGAAAACGCAGATAAAAAGGGTTTATTTTGATGATAAACAGCAAAAAAAAAAACCCGATGGAAATCACAAACAACAGTTCAATACATT
This sequence comes from Notoglanidium macrostoma, assembly GCA_030068235.1. Lineage (NCBI taxonomy): Eukaryota > Metazoa > Chordata > Actinopteri > Siluriformes > Auchenoglanididae > Notoglanidium > Notoglanidium macrostoma. The sequence goes on along the minus strand of JAQQZR010000037.1, from coordinate 1,520,262 downwards.
TCCGTCGCAAACGAACTTCATCATCACTGAAGCGTTTCACTTTTTTAAATTGGGCTTTACAAACACGAATCAGTGTGTACGACGTTGTTTCTCTCGGAGATCTGATCCTATTCTGCCTGTACTGTTATTACTATTCTGTCTATATTACCCAGGGCGCCGTTACAAACAACAGTGTGTATCAGTCAGTGTGTAACAGTGGTTTCCTGTTTCTAAACCTGTGAGAGAGAAAAGGACACAGACAAAGTACAACGAAGGATGAAATATTTCCAAGAGTCTCCGTAGTGATCCCCTCATCTTTGCCATTAAGTTATCCGAGGGTTCGACGTGTGTATGGACGTCGGCACTATGACTATTTGAAAAGCGTTTTGTGTTGACATGAAAGCGACCGGTTGTGTTTTCTTGCTCGTGACATTTACGTGCCGGCGGCACAAAGCACCATCCTTCAGAAGCTGATTCAGTGGGAGAGTGGAAGCTGTTCAGTGGCTTAAATGTCACACAAACCCAACAGTGTGAAAGTCCTAACGTAAGCCCGACCTTGAGGGGGACGCTTTTTACGTCCTTCATCACTGTACAGCTAAAAACCGCTACTGAGCGTTACACTGGGAGACCGACAGGGCAAACAAACCCCTTTCATATGCAAACCGATGTCAGGATTCTTTTCACAATCATTTCTAAGCTAATTAGATAGAAATATTCCACGCCGGAATGGTGTGCCGTCGCCTGACTCAAAGTGGATTATTTTCCTATGACAGCGTGGCCCATAGTGTGTTACTATCAGTGTTTGCGTGTATCATGTCAATTAGTCAACGATTACAAATTTTGATTTAGTAATAAGCAAAATGATGTGCTTTTAATGGTCATTCACTCAATTGTCTAGTTTGCTGTAGTGATACTGCGTAGTATGAAAAAGAGAATAATGACCAGCACACACACACACGCACAACCTTGCTGAAGATGTAGTAAAACACTGACTGACAGCTTTCATATGTTACACGACCAGTCTTAAAGACGCATGAGGGGTTTAAACACCATTTAGGACTTTTACACAAGAGTAATAATCACATCCCACTCAATTCTATAAACTCTCTGCACAGATTCACCATAGTGTCACTCATCAGAGTGACCCCCCTGAGCAAACCTGGGAGTGTGTTTTCTCTCTCGCAGTTCTGTCAATGATGGCTGCTGAGCCTCTGAGTCACATAATTACTACTCATTCGCACTTGCTGCTCATTCTGTATGTAGTGTGTGTTGTACAACACGTTAGATTTGTCACTGTAATCATGCCGTACCTTAAGGTGCTGCTCAGAGAAAGCCCTCATTAAGTGGGCGGGGTCTCGTTCCGCAGCGCGGGAACAGAATGAACAAAGACGCTCCTGTGATTAACCTTACTGGAAACTAGAGTAAAACGTGTGAAGTTTGTGTGTGGATCACACCGGTGTGTAATTGTGCGCTGTTGCGTTGTAGGTAATTGTTATACGAGTTCGCATATAATGATCTCGATATAAACACCGAAGCTCAGAAGGCACAAACTACTGAGAAAGAACAAGCAACGGGTGGCCACAGCCAGAGAACGAGCCAATCAGCAATGAACAAATAAAAACAGTGAAAGTCGTAGTCGGTGGACAGAGTTTGACCAGTCAAAGGGGTCAGAGTCAGCATGGATGTAACAGCATGACACACTTCCTGTGTATAAATCGTACACTCTGATGCACTGATGCCTCCTGAGAACTGGCTGCAGCAACATTCGGGCAAAAAGTGGTTAAAGCGAACGTGTTTTTTTTCTAGGTCTGGCACTACAAATGTGTTCTGGTTGAATAACATTGCTGGTCGCCAAACTAAAAAAAAGATCTATTTTCAAGGAAAGATGGCAGGAAATCACAAAGTAAATATGGATAGTAAGTGCAAAATGTCTGAGGGGAGATGAGACGGAAAAAAGAGGGAGCAGCTGGAAAGCAGAACATGTGTGTGTGTGTGTGTGAGACAGAGAAAGAGAGAGAGAGAGAGAGAGAGAGAAGAAATTGCAAGTTGAAGTAGCTAACGGTGGTTCTGTGACGAAATGGTGAGCCATCTGGATGGTTTTCTTCAGGAATTCTTTCCACGTGTTAATTTCCTTGCTGAGTACAAATAAAGAAGGCTTTGTTTGTAACTGTAAAATCTCTTGAGTAGCCACTACATCACATTTATTCTCTGGCTATACTGTACTATAAATATCAGTCCAAGTGACCAAAGTGTCCTGATGATCCTGGAACACCAGGGTGGTTTCCTTCAGAACCAGAGGACATTGGATATCAAGGTCATGTGTACCACATGCATAAACCGCATCCCATAAGCAGTGCTCATAGCCATTCCTTATTTTAAATGTTATTGACGAATTGCTCAAATTACTCTGAATTACTCTGTATTCGGACTCAGAGTAGCAGGTATAGAGGGCTTGTCAGTAACATTAACAATGGGAGGAACCGTGGTCTTGTTGGGGTGATCAGCAATACGGTGCTTGCGTAGTCCTGCTTTGCCATTTGTAGCGATGGCAGTGGCACAAAAGCATATAGCTGTAGATCTTGCCAATCATTAGAGACTACGTCTGTGTACTTTTTAAAGCTTGCTTGACCAATCACTAAATTGCATTGCAATTTTGTGCCTCATGGTAGAGGCATATGATATGATTTTGTTCTTCACCAGCTCCCCCATACTTTACGACTACCCTGTGTGCTAGAGCTAACCCCAAAATAAAAGACTCTGGACTGGTTTGTTATTCTACTATGAAAGCACAGGGGCTTTGTGATTCACCACAAATAGTGTGTGCAGTTTCATGTTTGCCCTTCAATCCTGGCCAAAGCAGACGTGTGAGAGAGAAAACAGTGCAAAAGTTTTCTTGAACTGAAACCCCATGGAGCTGAGAATAGTTGTCGAGGCATGCCCCGTTCCCAACTTTAGCTAACTAGACTTCTATACTTCTAGAAATTTTCAAATCTGCCCGAAATAAATCTGTTTTTGATAACTATCTTTCTCTCTCTGGATTTTCTCACAGGGGTTGAGTTCAGTGGCATGACACGGCAGATGAGGGAGGTAAGTCAACACGTGTTCCTGTACAAAAAGAAAGGAATCTGATCTATTCCATGGCACACACATGCTCTTCCTCACAAGTATTTTTTTTTCTGTGGTGCAGGAACTGTGTGCCCAGCAAGACAATGACATTAAAGGTGGTGCTACAGCAGTTCGCTTGAACAGACAGCACAGACCAGACGAACCGAGCGCTGATAACTCCATCTCACCTATGCAGTTTCCTGCCTTTGAGTGGAACAAACCAAATCAAGCTTCACAGAGGATCACCAAACGCCACCGGAAACTCCTCAAGACCAGCACCGTGATCCGCTCTCTGTCTAATTCTTCCTCCTTAGTCTCCTCCTCCTCCTCCTCATCGTCATCATCATCATCATCATCATCACACTCTACATCTGAGAGCTGGAAGCGCCTCTCGCGTATCCAGGAGGCTCGTCGTCGCCTAATCAAGGAAATGTGTGCCAAATACCGGAGCAACATCTCACGAACAATAACACCACACCATGTGTCTCGCATCTACGTAGAGGACAGGCACAAACTGCTCTACTGCGAGGTGCCCAAAGTAGGCTGCTCCAACTGGAAGCGGGTGTTGATGGTGCTCGCTGGTGTTGCATCCTCCACACGAGAGATAAACCATGATGCCGTCCACTACAGCAATCATTTAAAGAGGCTGGACAGCTTCGATCGCCATGCCATCGCAGAGCGCCTCCGCTCCTACACCAAGGTGCTCTTTGTCCGAGAGCCGATGGAACGTCTCGTCTCAGCCTTCAGGGACAAGTTCGAAAGTCCCAACTCATACTACCACCCCGTGTTTGGAAAGCCCATCATCTCCAAGTACAGGGTGAACGCGTCCAAATCGGCACTCAGGACAGGAAGCGGCGTCACCTTCCAGGAGTTCATCCGCTACCTGCTGGATGTCCATCGTCCCGTGGGCATGGACATACACTGGGAGCCAGTGAGCCAGCTCTGCAGCCCGTGCTTGCTTGACTACGATTTTATTGGCAAGTTTGAGACTTTGGAGGAGGAAGCAAACTTCCTGTTGCGCTGGACAGGAGCTCCAAAAAACCTCACGTTCCCCACTTTCAAGGACAGGAACCCCGAAGCTGCCAGGACTTCCACACACATCACACGGCACTACTTCACACGGCTCCACGCCTCAGACAGGCAGAGGGCTTACGACTTCTACTACATGGACTATCTGATGTTCAACTACTCCAAACCCTTTGAAGACTTGTATTGACAAATCAGTGACGCATTTGGTTGTTGTCTTGGCTGTAATTGTAAAATTGTCAGAAACTAAGGGTGTATAAAAGCTACACACATTTATATATTATTAACCCGTGCTAACTTCTAAAACTGCTGCTTCATTTTCTGGCATTAACTCTTCAAATAGCACAGATCAGTCTGATCACATGGCAGACATGAACTTCTATCTTCATTTCAAATCAAAAGCATTAAGGAAGTCCAGAACCAGACTGACTCTCCATTTATAGATTGATTCCTTCGCAACCGTTTCATCGACGAAAAGTAACATCCCTCTCTTTAGAGTGCACACTTTCACAACTTAATGTTTTAAAGTATAAAACTAACTGTAATATTCAGTTTTGTAAAAAGGGCATTCAGAGGATTATATATTTTTCTATGTATTTGTATAAATATGGCTCTATGTTTAGCTGTGTGTGTGTGTGTGTGTGTGTGTGTGTGTGTGTGTTTGAGTTTGATAACTGGCCAGACTGAGAAATAAGAATTTCTCATTGTAGTGGATGATGTAACATAAGGGGTGTCAAGCTCACAAACTCATATTAGGCAGCAGGTCACATCCAGTATCAAGCGGGTCGGACCAAAAAAAAAACATTTTAGTGACCAACAACTCATTTGGATTTACCTTATACATACACTGGCTTGCATAAGTGTTTGTCATCGATTCTGGAGAAAGTGTGTTGATATTTGAACTCAACAGCCAACCAAATACACACCTCCCATCACTGCTCCTTCAGAAGCTCCGCCCCCAACATTCATGGACACTTGTAGCCAAGACAACGGCACTAACAACGTCATCCCCATCTCCCCTACCCCCTCCTCTTCCACCTGTCCTGTGATTGGCTGGAATACGCCCCCCGCTGCTGATTGGCTGGAGTAGTGTTGTGTGGCTCGGCCACTTTCTGTTTCCCGTTTACGGAGCCAGGGCTGTGTACGAGCACCGGATGTTTTCCCAGCGCACACACACAACTCACAGCTGGCAGACTGTAAGGAGATCTTTGCTGAATTTGACAGAAAGTGTGTTGGATTAGAATCGATGACTGCACCTTTAAGTTTTTGTAGTGTTACGACCTGGAACTGCAAGAGTAAATTTTAAATAATGAATGAGTGTGTGTGAAGCAGGTGGCTCAGTATAGTTTGCAAATTTAATAGCAAATAAAAAATGTAAATGTGATTGCAAAAGTATTCACCCCCACTGATTCAAATCCCCCAATACTGGCTCCTTCGGAAAGAGACATGGATACAGCAGCAATTTTTAGCTTGACATTGTAGAATGAAATCTTTAGCATATTTTGCCTCGAGTATTGCTCCGCTTCACAACGGAGCTGTTTTTTAAATATTTTTGAATTTAATTATGGTCCTCCAAAAGATTTTAATGTAAAACACGGATTTTATTTGTGGTTGGGCGGATTAGGACTCGGCCCATGGGCAGAATGTTTGACACCCCTGACGTAAGAGACCTTGAATCTGGAAATATCCCAAATGGTCACTTATAAATTCCACCTAGCACCTTCTTGAAGTCTCGCTTTAATTGGTGTTTAACCTCCACATCTTCTGTAGACTCTTGAATTGTTAATCCAAGACCAAAAGATGTATTGTTAGCTAAAGTGATGTAACGATGTAAAAATACATGTTGTAAACCATGTAATAACCCTGTAATAACCCTGCAGGGTTTTTTTTTAAAGACCTCAGCAGTAACTGTTCCTGTTTTGTGGCTCCAGCAGATGTAACTCACAGTTATCATAACAGCTGTGTATAACAAGATCACACTATTTTCTTATTGATGTTATTTTTAAAAAAGTATTAGAGATAAAGGTAAAGAGATCCAGAGCTTTATGGTATATGGACATATATTAAAGTATAATTACAGATATATAGGTGTATAAGAAGCACATATTGTGATGCACAGATGTGTTTTATGAGTAACGTGTTGAATCCCAAACGTGAGTGTTTCAGATGCTGTGTGTTAACTCAAGCAGAACGACGGATCGCTTCTTCCTTCCCTCCCGCCACTGAACATCTGTATGAAGACGACCGTCCAGTGAATGTCAATGTGTTTTCCAGTGCACACACGTACAGATTTGTCATCTGATGCCCTTTGCCTTATTTTACACTGCCAATGAAGCGGCGTGAATCAGGAAGACATTCTTCAGGTGGTGAAGCTCTCTCTCTCTCTCTCTCTCTCTCTCTCTCTCTCTCTCTCTCTTTCTCTCTGGCTCTGTTGAGTGTCTATGAATAAATATTTATGCATTTATCTTTTACATGTGTGGCCTGGTTTTTGTCTGATTCACTCTCGCAGCAATCTAACAATTTGAATATTGAAGTGCACAAAAATCATGGAAAGCTAAACTTGGAAAAATCTGACATGGAAAATAATGAGAGATGTTTCGCATGCACTTTGGAAGCATGGCTGGAAATGGAGGAGAGGTCATCGTGTCACCGTACAGCGCATTCCACCAAACAAACTTCCTTCTATTATGTTCTTTTTGTCCTCTCACTTATAATTTTTTTTCAATATTATTATTTTATTATTTTATTTTATTATTTCAGTGTTTACAATGTTTGTAACCTGAGCTCTGGGAGCACAATAAGGTGAGAGAACAAGAGAGAAAAAGGGAGAAAGACAGACAGAAGCCGGGTTTCCATTGCAGTTTTGTACAAAATAGGAGCAATATTCTAAAAAAATTTCAAGAAAGCAGAGTTGTGAATGGTCTGTGTTTCCATCGAGCGATGTTAGGTGATTAAAACTGGGTTTTCTCCCCTTGTGATAGCTCTTACAGTATGCTCTTGTTTTCACAAAGGGAGCGTTTCCATTTGAAACATGTCATGTAATGTGACTTAAATGAGAAAAACAAGTTTTCATTTCCATTTTGTGCAATATTGCTTTATCAAATCGTCTGGAAGCCATTTCCTGCGAGCGTAAAACCTTTTTTGCGATATTTGAGTTTTTTTCAAAACTCACATGTTTCCATTACTTGCTTTTTAGTTTGCGATTTCAAATTGCACGTTAAGCAGGTTAAAAATATCCTATTCAGCATTGGGTTTAATCATGCATATACGGCAGAGGTTTAGGCGATGGGTGAGAAGAAAAAGGGCAAAAATAAATATTTAAAAGATTGTATTAGACCTGCCAGCCTTTACATAATTTGCCTTGAGCTCCACGTTTTAACACTGGAGCGTACTCCGAAATACGCCAAACAGCAGTTTTGTTTCTTCATCATTTGTCACCCGGCAGAGACGGCCAGTGACAGATGCGGGTTTCAAAGTTTCTTTCGTTTTTCACATGCAAACAATTCCAGAGCAAACAAGCAGGAATCAAACAATGTACAAACAATGAAACAAGAGACAAAAACAAATCATGAGACACTCATTTAGACGCTGCAACAACCGGCTTTGCTTCAGTCTGCCATTTTTTCCAGGTGAATTCTCTTCTTTGGTTACACTGCACAACAAAGTTTTTGCTTCTTGAACACTGTTGGGTGTTTCTTATAGATTTTTGGGTGCTGATCACGAA
>JAQQZR010000037.1:1484941-1499106 GCA_030068235.1 Notoglanidium macrostoma | reverse complement strand
GTCAGTGCTTGCTGACTGCTGTTGGACACGGCAACGTGATGCACCAGACACTGAATACAAAAGAAAATCAGGAGCAATTCTGGTCTTGCCTGAATAAAACAGCTTTAAAAAACACGATAAGATTGGATAACGTACTCACCACGTACATGTTCACAGAGCAGAGTAAGCCATTACGACTGTACACTCGGAGCGCTTGTAAAGATTAGTAAGAAGGGTTTGAAATACGGACACCAACTCCTGTGAGAGTATGTCTATCGATAGTGAGTTTTAGAGACAAATATCTTTTCCACGCCTGGTTTGTTAGCGTTCCGGTGTCTTCTACAATTCCAGCAAGACCTTACAGCTTTCCACATCAGCGGTATTATTCAGTCACCACGTACGAGTTCAGGATCGCAGCAGCAAAGCTTCCTGCATTTTAAATGTGGTTTTGCCGGGGAATTCAGAAGGCGAAAATGGATAAAAAAAAAAAAACTATCCGTCATCCTTTGTTGAGAATTTGAACCCTCCGAGAGAAGCTGAGCTGCAAAGCGAAGCTCTGGAGCAGCCAGTGGACCTGTAAAAAAGTTTCCTTTTCCCGCATTTGCTTTTGTCAAGACTCGACTTGCCTTTCAAAATTAAAGTTCATTCATGTTGAGACGCTTTTGCAGAAGAAGTCTACATTAGTAAACCCTACTACAGAAAAAAATGGCGTGAGCGTGCTGTTCAAATTACGATTAAACAAAAACCTCATCGCAAAGACAAGTCAGAGCGGGAAAAGACGGGGATTTGTTCGTTATGCCACAGCATGCAGGAAGAGTTAGACCTGTCTGATTACGGCAAGAGTGTAGAGTCCTGAACTGACGATCTCGAGCATGGCCTTTCTGAACACGCTACAGTGCTTATTAGTCTGATCTGAAGCTGTCACGGTCGTTTCCAAAAAAAGGATTTGATTTTATTATTACGTATTAAATAATTATCATGAATGGTGATATTTGAGTTCTGCGTAAAGCTGACTTTAACAGGACATGAAGTAACAGGAATACTAAAGGGGTTTGATGATGTTATTTGACTGTCATTATCGTATCAAAAAGAAACAAAAGAACAAGTCTGTTCTTTCACTATATCTACTGTTTTGGATTTTACACACGGGGCGATACGTTTGTTAGTATTTATCGCTCTCGGAGTAAGGCACAGACGCCGCAACTCGATCTGACCAGTCATAGGAACAATCAGGGTTAACTGATTTATTTCAGTATTCAGCTCTGCGGATGTTCTGTTTGCAGGCATCGTATTAATCTGGCCTAATTTCAACACGTACATTCTCATCCTGAAGCTAAATGATGCTTTGTGTTCAGTTTTTAGCTCCGCTAGTTGGGATTTGAATCCATTTTTCAGTGTTCTTTCTTAAGTTTGCACTCAATTGGTCATGTTCAACAAGCCACAGCCATTTTTTATTTATTTTTTTTGCACGTGAAGTGTACTTGGTTTGGGAAATTGCGCACGGTAGCTGAATTTCCCGGCAGGCTTTGCTTCTCTAATGAACCAGAGCGAGCCAGTGGACAGAAAACAGATGCTCACGCCGTCCCACCCCGAGCAGAGAGCGCGAGGCTCCAGCCATCTGCCATGTGCTCAACCATAAATATTTATCCAACCGTAAAATAGAGAGGGATTCGTTAAAACGGCTCCGCCGTGAATTAACACGCTGTCTTTCTTAACGTTGAGTGAAATGACAGTGAGTGCTCTTTAATTAAAGCGTGACGTCTTCGAATCCGCCGCTGAATCTTAAAACGCGACACGTCTGAGAGCGAGGTCTTGGCTGGATCTGACAGTTAAACTGCTCCCCTAATTCACACCGACTGAGTCATGAGAGCTCTGAAGCACTGACTTCAAGAAACACAACGCAACGCAACGCAACGCAACGCAACGCACCGCAGTCCTTCTGCAAACACACGACGCGTCCACCTACATCTGAAGGATGTCAGAGGGTTCAAAGTCAAAGAAGTAGATTTTATAAAACTCCAAGACACGGTATAAATGTCACAGAGCTGTGAAGGAACTTGGCTTTTCTGTGGTCTCAAACACACACACACACACATGTGAGGTAAGACTGAAATGTATGCTTTGTCTGTAAATATGTTCAGAATCACTATGGTATGCCAAGGCCAACAGGAATGTTTTTAATTAATTACTACTATCGTCTAATACTAAAGTGCTAGTATTCACATCATTGTCATATTGCATGCTCAAAAAGAGCAGAGCAAAAGCACGATAAAGCCGCCTACATCCTGTTCTGTTATATAATTAATCAGTGCACGATGTAAAACAATAAAAAAGCAAAAACATCATCAAGTGCTAAACCTGAGTGTGGAAGCCTTGTTGTTCATTTAAAGCCAATTTGCAGTGATGAGCGCGATAATTACAGCTAGCACTATACACGCATGAACGTATCGGCAACATGCTAGCAGTGCTTGTCTTCTCCTTATGTTTCAATTCTTCCTTTTCAAATTTCCTCTTGATTTGATGCCGCGTCGTATTATACCTGGCAGCAAAGAAACAGAAATATTTCCGTCCGAAGCCTTACTTATTTATTCATTTATTCATTTATTTTGCTGGATTAAAAGTGATCGATGGCGCCTAGGGACACCCCGTCTCGTGAAGAACCCGCCTCGGACGCTTCTAGCCGAGAAGAATCTGTCAACCTCGTAGACAATGAGCTATTTTATAATAATAATCTGAACGGAAAGTACAGGTAATGACTTCAGCAGGCGCATAACCGGACTCTTTCCCGGTGTAAAATACGACTGTGACTCTGAACCAGTCTCACTTCTCAGGACCACGCCACAATCTGTGCACCCGTGAGTCGAATAACATTCTTCATCCTGTCACTAGCACATGCAGAATAAATCCTCTGCTTCCATCCTGGGATCCAGCTGTCAGAAAACACACCAATTAGTGTGTTTTTTTTTTAGAGAACGCTGTCACGTTCGCCTTCCACTATAATCACAAGGCATTTAACTGTTATGGACGGACTAGACTGAGTTTCCACTCCTGTGCTCCATTTCCTTCCTGCTTGGGAGGTTTCTGAGGCCTGCAGAGGAGCTTATTATCCTGCTCGCTCGGTGAGATCGGAGTTCAGCACCATGACCAGCTCCGCCGACGCTTGTTAGCATAAATGACTAGTGGGTAAATTCTGACTGTCTGGCAACCTCACAGCTCAGTGACGTACACGCACCACCACTCAAGTGATCCATAATTAATCTATGTTGAAGAGAAATGTGTGAATACACTTTTTTTTTCCTTCTCCAGTGTTTGCTTTGAGATGACAGGCATCATGTTCAGCTGAATCTGGGGCACAACAACCTGCAAAGGCTTGCGAGAGAAATGCAAAGCAGCAGGTTTGACAGAGAGAAGTGAAAATGCCTGGCGGAAAAATGTACGTCTCTCTCTTTTTCTCTGTGTGTGTGTGGGCTGTCATAGGAAAAGAGATATATACTCTTAATTAAATTTCCTTACAAGGCCTTTCAGGACCCAGACTGACATCCGTGAGCTGTGACTCACCGTGGGTGGCTTCATACTTCAGTTTTTCTGTAATCAAATCCTCAACTTGAGGAAAAAAATATTAAATATCCGCAACGTTTCTTTATTTCTAGAGAAGGCGTATTGGACCTCAGATAACGGACTGAAATATTAGTCATGTCCGTAACTGAACCCCAGATGACATGCGACATGTGAAGCAGCACAACAAAACAAAAAGTGGGTGAAGTAAACTCATTGAAATTTCCAAGCTCTCCTCTCTCCTGAATCCTACCAACTGCAGCTTTAATCTCAGTTATGTGATTATCTCTGCGTACGCATGCGGGAGCACGGCCTTGGTGTTTTACACAAAAGCCCGTAAACCATCTTTTCATTAGAGCATCATGTCTGTGTCATGACCAGTTAATGGGGCGTCAAGGCTACAGGCTACTGGAGGCCTTTAATAAAGGCATCGTTTTAACGTGGTTAATGTTCTCACCATACGCTAATGGGAGGGGTGAGCATGTCCATGCAGAAATGAGTGCCGCACAGGCTACGGACGTTGAGGCATACGGACACAATATTACTACGTAGTACAAACAGCGATGAAAAGAAGATGCTGCTGCAGCCAGTTAGCATGATTATGAGCATGATCGTCGCTCTGGTATTAGAGTGTAATATACACTACTGTAAATGACATTTGTAAGGATTTGGGAAAAAAAGTAGAGCTATAGGAGTAGGCCATGTGATCATGGTTTGTATCTGAGATTCAGGGATTTCAGGCAGCAGTGGTGTGAAAACACTCATCTTCTAAATCAGGCCTTTCTAAAAAAAAAAAAAAAAAAAAAATTCCTCACAGTTTTACAGTTTCTCGCTCTGCTGTTTTGGGAGCAACTTTCGTAGATTAATAGATTTATTCAGATTTTGTTATTTTATGAGCCCCCCCCCCTCTTTCTATCTCATTTTGTCGTTTACAATACAGCACAGATCGCCGTGTTAGACAGCCGAGTGTGTGTGCTAGACCAGATGTACACACTTCTATTTTCCTTAACTAACAGAAATGAATAAAAAAAAATGATTTGGAAATAACAATAAACAAGGAGTTCATAAAACGAGGAGATATTTCACATACTTTCTACTGTAGGGGAGGACAGATTAGTCATTTCTCAGTACTGGGAAGAACTGAAGAACATGTGGTTGCACCCATGCAAGCAACAACTGAAACAATTCTGTGCTATAAGCCTGGAAAGAAGAATACTTCTGCAGGAGATGTTGGAGGATCAGTTCAGAGCTCATTAATGCAGACCAGAGTGACGCTTCCTTTCATCCAAATGCTCCCGTGTCACCTTTCACCCCTTTTTATCTGAAAGAAAGGCGCGTGAATGAGTTCATGATCTCCAGTCGAACGGCGTTTCTGCGAATACGCCTTTCAGTGCTGAAACCCAACCCCCAGAGAATGACAGACGAAGTTAAAAGTGTGTCGATCTGTGTTCTGGTGGCAGAAATCAGATATCTGAGATGTATGACTCCTGATAAGCCTGTTCTAGTTTCAAATCCATTTAAAATTTCAGTGCTGTAGCGACGACATGCATACCGGCTGCTTCATCGACTCGTCTGATTGATTCCTCATTTGTGCAGAAACTCGGCGAGACTCGGCCAGCGCACAAATTAATTCTATCCAAATGGGGAATCGGTATTAATGAAGTAATTTAGCTCAGGACTTAATAAGTGTTAGGAAAAGCAGCCCAAACAGTCCAAAGGTTCAGCATTAATGACTTCCAGCAGCAACACATTGAAGTTTTTACATGACTCTGCTGCCTGTGTGAGGCTCAAAGCCCACGTTAGAGCTGAAGTTCACCATCACATGTGGCTAATAATAACCACAAACATTATTATGCGTGTTTCATTTAGAGACGCGGACATTTTTAGGAAGGCGAACAGAACTCCCGCAAACATCTGATGTTGAACGTGATACCAGGAACCCACCTAAATGGAGCGCCATCTCATTAGCAAGTGAGACTTGCTTAAAATTTATTTGTCCTGTTGTTTGTAATGGAGAGAACTTCCCCAACTGGACACCAGAAAAGAAAGAGAAAACAAGAAAAAGAGGAAGCAGCACTGTACTTCGTCATCAATAATGACATACCTGTAGGCTAGGACATAAAGTAACGTAACGCTAGCCTGATAGTCGGAACTCAGTTTCGAGCATGTAATAATATTTATTTAGATAGCTCTCTTGGTAGAAGTCATCATTTTGCTCACATTGTCCTGAAAGCTTGGTCTTTTAAAGTGTATATATAAAGCATAAAAGCCTTAAAGCACTTTATCAAAGATGTTCTGGTGTAGCCTACATGATGTATCGATGATTGGGAAGTTTGACCTAGCAGGAGGGTCCTGGGGCTTTCGCAATCCCTGTAATCACCTCTGTCTGGAAATCCTGCCTTAATTTACACTCAAGCACGGTGCTATGAAAAGAATTGATGTTGGACGGTGTTGCAAAGTGGATAAAAAGTGAATATTCATTGAAGGATGGTGTCAATACGAAACCAGAGCCAAACACCAGAGCCACCGGACAATCTCCATAACTGATGTACCACACAATGGTTAAGTTCCTTCTCAGATGATTCCCTCAAAACACCGTTCCTGTGAAGTAATGTCATGGTAGGCACCTTGTCTGACCCAGCGCTCAGCTCATCTATAAGGTGTTTCCTTTAAAACTGATAAGTGATGGAATTCTGAGCCGTTTAACTCTGAACCTCTTGGATTAACGGAGAGGAATAAAAGGAAAAACACTCTTCAATCAGGAAAACAACAAACTTCTCAGAGACAAAAGATGAGAACAGAAAGAAAGACGAGAAGGAGGACTTATCTTCTAAATATGGGCAATATCCCTTTTAAGCTTCTTCTTACATCCTGCGCTGAAAATCCTGTCACACACTGGTTCAGAGGTCTCTCACACATACACACACACACACACTTTCTCTCTGGCTTTCACACTCTCAGTGTGGTGCAGATTATATTTGATTTAGTGGCCAGTCACCGGGTTGAATACGAGTTAACGACATCTTACACTGATGGCTCCAAGATGTGGTTAATGGTGTGGATTTAAAGGGGTGATAAACTTTACCCTTTCTTCCCCTCGAATAAAAGGAATTAGCTAGCTGTCTGTTCATTACGCTAATCTGCATATCTTTGACAGTTGAAATGGAAAATTCCATAATTATTCATGTAGCAGCAGCTCCATGCTGAGCTCATTGCTTTATCACACCTAAAAAGGCAGAAAATTGGCACAAAAGTCTTGTTTAATGTGTTGGTGCCTCTGGTAAGTGTACATAGCTAGTACAGTTAGCTTGCTTTGCTAATCTGCTAAAAAGGCACATATAAAATAACCTATTTTCACACTGATCAGTACATTGTTTACGTTTAATTAGCTACGTATAGGCTTTACATTTTGGTTACTGGACAGGCCACGCCCACAAGTGACAAACCACAAGTAACTTATCACTTGTTAGTGGGAGCTTTGGATTAGATTTTGTTTAATTGTCTTTACGAATAGTTAAAGCTTTACGTTATGAACGGCTTAAGGTAACGTGACCATAAGTCGCGACTTCTGCGCAGGATCGTCGCACGTCAGGGTTCTATATAACACTTCAACGCAAGTCGATGATATTTGTATAGCCCTTTTAACAATCGATATTGTCACAAAGCAGCTTTACAGAAATATATACATTCTGGTTATAAGTTTTAAACATATGATTTTTTAAATTGGTCCCTCATGAGCAAGCCTGTGGTGAAGGCGGCAAGGAAAAACTCCCTGAGAGTTCAAGAAGCTTTTAGAGGAACCAGACTCAAAGGTCATTTGGGTGACACCGTAGAGTGCGATTACAAATAACTGTTTGTGGTAATTAAAGCCCTGAAGTTACCATGGTAACTGTAGGCCTAAGCCATTGTAGCAGAATTGTTTGCATCAACAGCAGCCCAAGGCCAGTTTCACGGTTTTAAGTGTAAGTTTAGGCTGATCGTATGGGAACATCCTCAGCAGGAGCGAGTGCTTTCCAAGTGATGATAACTGCAAGCAGAAGGACATCGGGATGGATCCGGCAGGTCCGGAGAGCAGAAGGGTATCTCAGGAGTAGCACGTGCAGCTCGACGCACTGAGAAAGAGACGGAGAGGGAGATTATGCAAGGTTTTAGTGCAGAATGCAGTCGAATTACACCTAAAAACAGATGTCTAATTCAGTGCATCAGCATGAAGGGTCTGAAGTACAACCTGACTGTAGGAAAAATCAATCGATGCACTTTGTAACATAGAAAAATTCCACCCTGCTGCTCAAACACACAATTAGTTTAAGGTCATGACTTTTGGTTCAGTGTAATTTAACGAGATCGATATCCAGCAGGCAGCAGCAGGTAGCAGGAACTGTTATTTTTAGCATGAAAGAAACTTTTCTCTCCTTTTGCTGTCCCTCGCCTCCCTGGAGGATGAAGAGATGGACTAGGTTAAGTCACATGTCGCAAATGAGGGCCGACAGAAAAGCATATGGGCTACCGTCCACCGTCCTCCACACTCCCAAATGACTCCCGGCTCCAATCTAATGCCCACTGAATGAGTTTCCAGACTGCAAATAGGAAAGTGTAATATTAACCTCACACAGTGTGGAAGAATGAATAATCAATTAGTCACACAGTAAATTGGATGGTGAGCTGGGAGTGGCGAGGAGGAGACGGGTGGATGATGATGCTCATCAAATAAAACAGACCTAGAGGAGAATGTGCAATCCCACATACCATAACTGCGCATTTTCAATATAGTCGGTTTCCAAATTGTTTAATGTCCCTTACAGAAATTGTGAAATGTTTTCAGACATTTTCACTGTTGATTATTTCATTCACCTTCTAATAATCACCACTAAAAGGATTTGTAAGATTTAATGCCAAATCTTGGTTACAGGCTAATTTACTTGTTATTTGCGTCAAACCTATTTTTCCCTTGTTTTCTTTCTGATGTTTTTGAATATCTTTTTGGTGTAACATTCTCCATGAACCGTGACAGAACCTAAGAGCGCCATCTCAGAGCATCTTTCAAGTAGCAAACTCAAGCTGAGATGCAAGCACCGGCCTAAATTGTACTGATGTGAGATGGGTGGAATGGGCGGGGCTTCCAGAGATTCGGTTAATTTGCAGTTTGGCAAGTTCTTTCCGTTTGTGCGGCAACGTTTCAGTCTTCAGTTAAAAAATAAAGAATCATTTCATCTGCAGTAATGAAGAATTATACATTCGGTCCCTCGGTGAGATTAACATTTCAGTCATTGGCAGGATTAGAAGGTATTAAATGAACAAGACTCGTCTCGGGACGACTTTTAAACAGAAGCGGTCTGTCAGTGTGTTTGAGCAGGAAACCTCCAAAGAACGATAGCAAACAGCACCAAGACGGAGGAAGGAAATCTGCCGACCTTCCCTTACTCATGAACAGACAGAAATCTCTCCTTTCTCTCTCAGAGTCTCAGCCCCTCTTTGTTCTTTACCCCCTTTTCCATTATCTCTCAATCACATTGACCTTTATTAAATGGTGTAATTCCTCGACGGTGCCCCTATTACTAATCATCCTCTTTTTTCCTTCCGAGCGAGGTTCGGCTTAATCGCCTTCATCGCTAAAGTGTCATGAATAAAAGAAAATGGTCAGTAAACATCGGACCTCGTTAGAGAACGATCCAGAAGGAGATGATTTGAGACCGAGGATGAAGGACGTTCGTAATGCAATGAGATGGATCGAGCACGAGGACTTCAGACGCTGTCTTTAAAACATATTTAACATGAAATAGTTAAAACAGAGATGTTCACCCGGCTTCACTTGAGTGTATTTCTCAAAACGTTATATAAAGAAAGCACATCCATTGCCACTGTGAGACAGACTTTTAAGTATCAGAATACTGCAATGAAGACATGAAGTGACTTTTCAGTAATAAAAATAAAGAGAAAACATTGAATTAGAAGGTGTGGACTGGTACTGTACGTGCGCTCTGGTTTCTATCGTGGATGGTTGAAACGAGGGTTAAAATCAAGGCCTGTGTGCTGTGCTTGTCGTAAATCACACTCGCGTGTTGTGCTGGCCGTGTTGATCACCACAGCTGAATTGGTCAGTGCGATAAAATAAAATGTATTAAATGTTAATATTTCCTTTGTGTCAATATCGTGTTATGTCAGTACTTCAGGCTTAATGAAGCCAGTATCAGATTGTCTCGTATCGTAGTGTAGAGGAATTTCTCATGCCTGATCACAATCTTGGACACTGCATTCACTACCACGTTCACAGTCAGCTGATGTCTGAGAAGGAGCACATGCCTCACTGTTGAGCTCCAAGTGCTTGGTTGATTTTTTTCTTTCTTTCTTTTTTTTTTTTTTGAGAAACTCTGCAGGCTGCCTCACTGCAATTTACATGAAATACAGGACTGCTAATGGTGTAGAGCTCAAACACGGCCAAGGACAAACTGCTTTTCTTCTCTTTGATGAGCTCCGTATGGTGTCCTATCTCCATCGTCTTTCCAGCAGCAACGTGTTCGATTTTATCCTGATCAGTCTGGATTAGCTAACAGTAGTGGTGTGGGAGAATGCAGCAGCACCAGGTGCTGAATAACCCAGTTTCACTGCAGTAATCTCCAGAGCTCCTCAACCCGTTAGGAGATTAACAGACCCACATCTGGCCTATGAGTTTTAATATGTTTATACCAAACACTGCAAATCTTTCTCACGTGCTCAGCCCTTCCACACGCTCAGACAGAAGCGCCATCACCAGATCATCTGGTTAGCTCATGGGGATGAGGGATTTTCTTTGCTAAACACCAGAATGTCCTGATTCGGTGCTTGCTGTTGCTGTGTAAATGAGTTCCTGATCTAACATAAGAAACAGGGGTCTTATTGAATGATTGGCTGCTTAATGAGCTGCTTCTGAGCCCTGCAGAGTCTGGTGAAAAAGAAAGAAAGAAAGAAACGCAGGTAACCCATTGATTGTATAACTAGCCTACAGGAAAGTTTGTCCTCCTAAAGTCCTAAGTATTTCAACAAGATTGAGCTATTTTCCTGATTTCAGCTCGAGGCAGGGTCAGGGTTAAGGTGTGGATTTGATCGACGTGCTAATGTTCAACGTTTATTTGATTCCTTGATATCTTGTCGTCAAGCTCATGTCCTGAGGTAATGCAAGCAGGCTGATTGATCTTTTAAGGAACAATTGAAGTTTCAGGATGCACAGATGTAATGTGCTGGATCAAGTGCTATTTTATATTTAAGTTGCTGAACAATGTGCGTGGAGGCCATATTTTTAGCTTAAGCCAAGTTTGCAGTGACGAATGGGATCATTTCAACTAGGACTTTTCATGCAGCAATATATTGGCAATGTACTCGACTCCTATTAGATTTATTTGCGTGATCTCCATCTCTTTGTTTGGTCTATTATATCTGACAACAAAGAAAAACACTGCTTAGTTCTTCAGTACTTCTTCCTCATTTTCTATCCCAGATTTTTTTTTCGGAGGGTGGGTGTTGGTAAACGGCAATTGCTTGTGTTTAAAGGCAGTAGTCTTGCTGCTATTGAGAAACCCCATCTTGTCCGCTTCACATAAAGAAAAATCTGGCAACCCTGGAGGTATGAGCTACATGTAGGTCATTTAAATCAATGTAAGCAGCTGTATACATCAAGTCTGAATACAAAGAACCTGCAAAAATATTGGCAGAACTTTTGAACGTACTGTAAGTTGCTGACGCTGAATAGAATCCAGAGGCGCACAGATAAACCCGAGTCTTTTTCATCTGTTGGCTGTTTTACTGACGCGGCACTATTTGTCAGTATGATGGACTGTAGTCCAAGCTCGAGACCAATCAGAGTAGGGAAAAAGCTCAACTCGTGTTCCCTCATTTGTTAGTGAGTGTCAAGAGCAACAGATCTGATTATGAAGGTCTGTGCTCAGTCTTTTTGGTTTCCGTCCTTCCGAATCCCTGCAGATTTTTTTCTGGTCACTATGAATACAAATGAGACAGAGTGGACTCGGGGGTGTCTCTAAACATGACTGCTGCTCCCTGCGGACGTCCTTTCTGGCTTTAAACACGTCCAGCTTTCTGTAATATGCTATGAAGATGCGATTATGAGCTGAAAAGCTGATTTGCTCCAGTTTTGCTGTGGAACTATGTTGTGTGTGTGTGTGTGCGTGTGATGATACTTCTTTGCAAATGCTGCATTGGGGGAAGATTAAATTAAATTAAATTACATTTATATAGGACCAAGGGCAACATGCTGGTGTAGTGGTTAGCACTGTTGCCTCACAGCAGTAAGGTCTTGTGTTTGCTCAGGTGCAGAGTTTGCATGTTCTCCTCACGCATGCATGAGTTTCCTCTGGGTGATCTGGTTTCCTCCCAAAGATATGTGGGTTAGGTCAAATGGCTAGGATAAATTCCCCATATGTGGGTGAATGTTTTCCTCTCTCTGTGTTAGCCATGCGATGGATTGGCGACCTGCCCAGGTGTACCCCTGATGTCAGCTGGGATTGGCTCCAGCTTCGACGTGACCTGCAACAGATAAGCGGTATAGAAACTGAGTGAATATATAGCACCATACACATGGTCACAATGCAGCTTTACAGAAATCTGAACGTAAGTTTACATCCTTAATCAGGAAGCCACAGGCAACAGTGGTGATGGAGACAGCATGAGGAACAAACCTAAAGCTGAAATGGATTTCATTGGAATTATATTTCATGAATCTTCAAAAAATTGGTTCCAGTGCAAACATTTACCATCAGAACTCTCATTAAATAATTGAACGGAGTCGACCTGTGTGCTACATGATCCAAATAAAAACTGTTCCTGGAAGAACCCAGAGTTTGTCAGAGAAAGTGAACAATCGCCAACATGAAGACCTAGGAGCTATCAGAACAAGTTCTGGAAAAGTATCAATCAGGGTTTGGCTACAAAAAGCATCCCAAAGAATGTGGCACAACCACTCAATAAAAGTCAGTGACCAGGTTTTGGTCAGAGAAGCAAGCCAGATGCTAAGGGTGACTGTGAGCATGATGCTACCACCACCATGCTTCACTGTGAGGATAATGTTCCCATGATGATGAGCTGTTGCTCTTCTACCAAACAGTAGTGCTTTGATTTGGTCCCATCAGAATGGAGAACATGTAGGTTTCTAATATGTCTTTTGGCAAACTCTACGTGGAGTTTCCTAACTGTGTAGACTTTCTGCTCATAGTTGTGGATTTCTGCAGCTTGGTAAGTCCATGTGAAGGAATAGTTAGGCATGAACTGCTGTTGGGAAGTTCAGGGTTAACATGTAGAACATACATTTTAAAGGTGACATCATCTGTTATAAACAAGTCCACAGGTTCTGCTGGTTGCACACACACACACACATCATATATATATATATATATATATACACACACACACTATAAACCTAGAGCTATAAATAAACAAATGGCCTTTCTGCTCTGAGAATCTGAACTGCTGTGAATGTTTCCCCAGGCACGTAGATAGATATAAACTCTGCTCAGGTTATTAAATGATAAGGAGATTAAAACAGTGCCGCAGGTGGAGAAGAGGTGGAGAGGCTGTGAGATATTTTAATAACAATAAAATATCACCTTGGACATTTATAATAAAGGCCGAGCGGCCGAGAGGGAGTGTGTTGAGACTGAGAGGGTTGTCTGTTGCTCTCCTTTCCATTTATTTGCTCATGTTGACAGCGCGATGAGCGCTCTCGTTTTCTCTTTATTAGTAAGACGCTGATTTGTCTCAGTTCTCTGCCGTGTAGTAATATTGTGAACAATGAACGCCACGAGTGCCGCGCAATTCATTTCATTACAGCAGCGAGCTCGGAGTCTGGAAAGCTTCATAAATAAAAATGTGAGAATTATGTGAATCTCCGCTGACGTGCATAATTGCTCGCTTTATTGTTTCTGTTGTATATCACACTGCAGTGCAGCTCTGAAATGCCGGTTTATATTGATGAAGGAATTAGGAAAGAATTCTCTATAATTCATTGATGAGTTGCTCTCGTACCTACTGTGTATTTATAAAGTCTGAGTGTGGCAATCAATGACTTTCTACTCTCTGAAAATTGACTCATAAATACTAATCATTTCAGTGTAATAGTGCTGATATAACATCAGATCTGTCCTTTACAGAACAATCACAAACATTTTACATGATCATGTGTTTTTCGCTGTTGCATTTCATCATATTATGCCTTGATATTGCACACCTGAATTCAAGCAAACATAAAACATCCTGTGACTAATAAATGCATATGTGAAATTAAATGAATGATGTAATATAACAAAAAAAAAACAGCACAGAGTCATAGGCGGAAATCGCGGGGATTATGGAACAAAGGACAATTTTCAAGACAATAAATTAATCATTTGAAAAAACTAAACAAAAACATGTCCTATATGTGAAAATAAGTGAAACGTGTGCAAATCATGAAAAATGAAAAAAATAACATGAAAGGAAACAAATCATTTACAGTTTTTTTGGATTGCTTAAGCACGATTTTCAAAACAGGGCCCGTGTTTCCAAAACAGTGCACACAATTAGCACAACCAAACACCCAATTAGCAAAACACTACAGATCCTTTGCATAATTAAACACTCTTGTAAAAACTATACACTTATGTTTAAAA
>JAQQZR010000037.1:1426995-1448623 GCA_030068235.1 Notoglanidium macrostoma | reverse complement strand
ACATACTCACGCCATACCTCTACATACTCACGCCAAACCTCCACATACTCACGCCATACCTCTACATACTCACGCCATACCTCTACATACTCACGCCAAACCTCTACATACTCACGCCATACCTCCACATACTCACGCCATACCTCCACATACTCACGCCAAACCACCACATACTCACGCCATACCTCTACATACTCACGCCAAACCTCCACATACTCACGCCATACCTCTACATACTCACGCCAAACCTCTACATACTCACGCCAAACCACCACATACTCACGCCAAACCTCTACATACTCACGCCAAACCACCACATACTCACGCTATACCTCTACATACTCACGCCAAACCTCCTCATCCACGTCATGCCTTGCATATGCAGTACATGTCCCTGTGTAAGTCACTCTAGACATGATAACATTATAAAGAGTTCATTAATATAAACCTGTGATTTGCGAGTGCACTACTGTCAGAGCTGTTTAGGGAAAATTAACCAACAGCAGGCTATCAGGTCCTTACAAGACATTAAAGGACCAATAAACAAAATTCACACAAAGGCACTGTACTGTACACCAGCACATGCAGGATATTTATTACTTTATTTACATTTGGGAATGAAGAGTTCAGGCATGAGAGGAAGTCTGCTGATAGACATTTTAATAAAATAAAATGTATTGTGCTCCTAATACCGGTTAGACTTCCATAAATATTTTTATTTTCAGTTTTTTGAAGATTTAAGAAAAAAAAGTTTGGTTGTAAGAATGAAAGGAATGCAAACTGGCAACCCTAGACAGTGCGCGCGGTATGAGGAAGTGGGCGTGGTTAACTAGAAGTGGGTGTGGTGAACGGAAGGAAGGACGGGGAGAAGAAGATGGCCAGCGTCTGCTTGTTACTCCGACACGTCTGCTGATTTACACCTCAGCCTGAGCCCGAGAGCAGCACGAGCTCCAGCCACGCGCGCGGTTGGCCACGGATATCAACAATAACATGGCTGTGCCTGAAATCCGAGGACTCCTTCACGTCGACGAGGTAAAGAACGTCAGCTGGGAATGTTACACTGTAACCGACATGTTATCATCATCATCATCATCATGATCATCATGTCACCTGTGCTGTGGGTTAAATCATCTCAGTTTAGTCCAGAGATTCACCCGAATGGCTGCTTAGCAACAGAGAGAGGACACAAACTTAACAACATGCCTCATGTTACTGATGAAAGGAGGTTGGATAGAGCTCTAACACTTTAACTCCTTCCCTTCTGCTCAGTCCACATCAGATCCTGCTTACACACCAGATTCATCCCATCATGGGGGCCATTACTTTTTGTCGTCCGTCTCTTTCTCCCATGTGACAGACGGATCGATAAATATTGAATATTCTAAACACTGTTCAAAACTAGTCTAAAGACGACATGTTTAGAAAGACAGAACCTTTAGAACCTCTCTGTATGCGAAAGAACTGTGTGAGAACCAAACAAGGCAGCATGACTTGGATAAAGTGATGATGATGATGATGATGATGATATTAATAGCCATAATAATAGTTGTTATTATTATTATTATTATTATTTTCTGTATAAGCTATAGTAAACAGTATAACAGCTTCTTCAGTCCTTGTCGTTAACGTAACCGTATCAAACATTACCCGTGTAGTCTGTTCACGTGGACCTACACGTCCCTGTGAATACACCGTTACTATAGAAACAGTAATATATTAGAACCAGCACATTAATGTGAGTCGAGTTACCTTCTGTCCAATCAGAATCCAGAAATCGTTCACCAGTGCTGTGGTGTGAACGTGTCGGATGTCATTTTAAGTGATGGATCATAGTTTAATCATCCAGAGCGTCGGGATTTTAGGATATTTATAGGACATTAAAGTGCACATTTTACAATAGCTCGGTAATGTGTTATTCTGGCCAGGGAAACGTCGACGCATTGTTGGCGTGACATTCTACACTTTCTCGCTGTCCGTTCGCTCGGGTCTTGTGATCGTGAGTCACGGTGCGAGTACTCACCAGTTTACACTCGCACAGTTCGCTGACTGAGAACGCTGATAAGTTGGATTGCCGCCAGACGTTTCAGGAACTTTACTGCATCATCTTGTGGTTTATTGTTGTTGATGGTTTTTTTTTTTCCCCTCTCGAACAGGACGAAAGCAGGATCTTAAGAGTAAAAGTCATCGCTGGGATTGGACTGGCTAAGAAGGATATTCTTGGCGCCAGGTGAGTTTCCTTCCCAGCGTATGATGTTTGTTTGTTCACCAGAGATCCTGCAGATACGCAAAAATACTTTTCCTACGAGTCACCAGAGCTGATGCTGCAGCACCGAGTGAAGCTGCGGGTGGGGTGATGTATCAAAAACATGATACGCAGTGATAAACGCTAGTTATTTATATCGTCAGTGGAAGTGTTGTGCGATGAAATACTTTTTAAAATGACGTGTCCGGTCATCATGCCGTCTTTAATGATTTGCGTATTGACCCATGATTGATTGGAAGCTCAGGAGCTTATTCAGCAGCATCACATATTCACCTCCTGGGTTTTATTTTAATGAAAAATCCGTAATAAATCATTTTAAGGTCCGATCAATGTTTTACGTCAAACCTTTATCCAAACCTTTTTAAGTAGCAAATTGATCGTTGAACTTTTCGTAGCTAACAGTTTTTTTTTTCAGATAACAAATTGGTCAAGCATTATTATTTTTTTTTAAACATCCTCCAGTGTTTTACACTTTTGAAAAATGTAGTAACTGAGTTGTGTAGCTATCATATGAGGAATATTGGTGTATTATTGCTCTCCTGGGTTTACCCTCATCTCCGCATCGCTGCTGCTCGCTCCATGTGTTTTGACAACATTAAGCCAGTATCGGATGATGAACGCATGTGAAGTGAGCATACGAAGGACTCCTTCCTTCCACCAGGCCCAGCACGGGGCTTTCTCGCACCTCTGAGGAACAGCACTTAGTAGGAACAGTTGGGGTTAGTTTGGCACTTTCCAGGAAGCCTAATTATATGAACGTAGACAGTTTGACTGAAAGTGATGAGTGTTGTTCTCGGATGAGATTAGAAGGATTAAGTATGTGATCTGCCTGGTTTCATGAGGGGATTATGTATACTGTTACACAAACATGCCGTTTCAGTCTTGTTCTGATATTTATGGCTCTGCATGCAGGGTTCATGGTGGGTGCCATTACTTTTTGTTGTCTTTTCTTCCCAGTATGATCGTGGCCCAATTCTCTCTCTCCCCTTTCCTACCGGGGAGGCTGAAGGCTGACACGTGCTTCCTCTGAGACACATGAAACCAGCCAGCCACAACTTTTCAAACTGCTGCATCGCATTGCAGCAGAGCGCACTCGCTGGCCGCCCACACATGACCTCACAGACGCTCACGATTGGCTAGTGTTGCTGTGATTGGCAGGACAGACAGTAAGCCCCTCCCACCCAGAGAGCATGCCTGGGTCTACTTCCTTGGTTCCCAGTCACATGGGTGCCATTACTTTCTGCTACCGGGAGTGCTTTTGTCACTGTATCGTATTCTGTAATGTAATAGTGGGGGGAAAAAAAAACTTCAGGAAAATGAAGTACTACCAACAGGAAGTGCAATAAAAGTGCAGCACGCCCTAAATGTAATGGAGAACGCAGCGTCACGTCACCTGACATCCAGCCGAGTGTTTTTCTGTTACATAACTGATAATTAGTCTTACAGTGCAGCGAGAACATGTTCATGCACAGAATCCTCTCATGACGCCTTATAATCCGATGTTATTTTGGCGAGATTCATCCCACACACGTACTGATGAGCTTTTAACGCCACATCACGTGGAAACTTATATTACGGTGTTTATCCTGAGCAGAACGGATCAGACGCGCTCTGGATAAAACGGTTGCGCGGGGTTAATTGTAGCACTTTATAACGTGTTTACGACGCAGTTATAACTCCTCACTCGCTCTTGCGTTATGTTTAGAAGATGGCGAACGCTGCCGTGTGTCTGTTAAACGCACGTGTGTACAGATTCCCTGTGATTCTGATGTCATCCTCTGCAGTGACCCGTACACCAGGCTGTCTCTGTACGACCCCGTTACTGGAGAGCTGGTCAGCCTTCAGACTAAAACCATCAAAAAGGTGAGAGCGGTTTTACACTCATCCGCAGGTCCTGTTCATCGCTATTACCGTAACCATTCTGTTTTTCTCGCTTTCAGACGTTGGATCCGAAGTGGAACGAGGAATTCTTTTTCAAAGTAAGTCCTGGTTCTCGTGTCCATTATGAGCGGTCGTCTGACGCGGATTTGCATTGTAAATCCGCACACGTGAGATAAAATGACTCCAGTTACCCTGGTAACCGTTGACAACCCCGGTGACTTGTTAAAAACGTTGCTCGCACTAGATCCACAGTAGAATTCCCACGCATGAGCATCACTCGGCTTGTACACATGTTGTCTGATATGATGTCCTTCATTGATACTACATTAAGTATGCTTAGCGTTCAGACACGTAGCATGGCCAGACTTCACAAATAGCGTCCTGTGGTCTTAATAGTGGAGACATTGGTGAAAAGTCCCAGAATGCCATGCGGCTGTACGACAGCAGAGACTCGCCTCGCCCGGTTAAAGATCTACGAATGTGATCGCGTCGAAGGTGTTATTAGTGTGAAAGCTTTGGAAGCTGATCTGTTTGAGGAGGTGAAAGAGCTGGACCGATTAAAGGATTAAAGCGCCGCTGCATCGCTCTCTCTTTTTTCTTATTTTTTTTATTTATTTATTTTTTTGACAAATCTATTTATGGATTTTTAAGCACAGAAACAAACGTACAAAACCAAGACACAGAGGTATTTTATCTTATAAAATAAATCTTCGACTCTGTTGATCACATGACGATTAATATTCAGTTGTTTTGAGCTAGTCGTGTCGTTTACGGAGCTAATCGCTAACGTTCAAACACCAACATTTGTAATATTGTATGTAATATTTCAGGACAGTGTTGCTTTAGTAGAATTTGAATATAACACCTAATGAATGTCACACACACACAGATCTTAAGACACATGTCGTACCACCCTTGTCAGGATCTTCCACTGACATAATTAGTAATACAGCTAATTAATCTTGAACCTGAACCTAACCGTAACCTCCGCAACCAAAATAAAACCTTTTGGCTGTTTTAGCTAATTAAATAAAACATTTGCAGTTTTTGCGTCTCAATCTCAGATCGGCTCTCAGCACGCGAGCGGGAAGAGAAGCTCACAGCCCAGGTGGACTGATTATTATCTCACAGCCCTGCTTTACTGCTTTTTGTCTGTGATTTGCCTGCATAATCTTATCTCTTCTACACACACACATGCACACACACGAGATAAAGTAAACAGGGCCTGGTTAAACGTTAAGCCGAGCGCTGTAAGGAAGCGTGTTAATGAGACGCCGCTGGAGCCGTGGCTGGGTTTCCACCGGGCGGTTGGGCAGGTTATGGCTAACAATAATTCATCGTAATGATCGTAGCTTTTTATTTATTACCGCACACTGCACCTGCATCCACACACGCACACGCACACGCACGGAGAGAGTTGAGTAACTAGAGTTTTCTAGGTCAAATAAAATAAACCGCTCTTTTCCTCTTTATCTACAAAACAGACTTTCCTATTCATTTCACAGGTTTTTTATTCCTTCTCGAAATATAACCACGAATACGTCTGATTCTCTTGAAGTGCCTTCGTTATCATCCGAACCTGGCTGATTAAATTGTTTCGTTATGTAGAGCAGCCAGTCACGTTGTTTGCTCGGTTAATTAAGGCAAGAAAAGTTCCAACCCTTGACGCGAGTCAGGAGAGCGGCGTTCACGTGCTCGGAGTTTATCTGCAGTGAGATCAGAGGAATATAGCAAGCATGCATGCGGCGCTTCTGTGAAACCAGAGCCTGAGCAGCCTAATGGCTTCGATCCAATTAGGAACCGACGCTTGGAGGATGTGATCCAGTTAACAGTGCATTGTTAATTGTTACACTTTTCCGGTAACCTGCCGGCATTGGCGATATTCTAACTATAGCTCATGTCCGGACTCGTGTGTAATGTGCTTTGTGCGAAGGTTTCTCTCGTGCGTGTGTTCCAAAGCCGTAGTCACATTTTAAACGGAGGCGCGATCACATGATTCCCAGCCGTGTGAAGGAAAATAAACGGCCTTAAATTATTTCAAGTGTGCCAAATTATGTCCTAGATAAATAGCGTACATTGGAGACCTGACTAACTAACTCGCCATAAAAAGAAAAAAAAGGTACATTGGGGGGAAAGAAGCATCCGGACACTTGTGTTTTTGATATGTAGTGAGTAAATAAATAAATAATAGTTAACACATTAAATACGATTCGTAAGAATGAACGAAAATGAACAGCCAACATTAGTAAATGTTCCTGGTTGCGGTTACAGCTTGTCTATGGTAAGAGGTCATTAGCTCTTGGCAGCGTTGAGGTCTCATTTCGGTAATCATCGCTAAAATAAATTCCCCGCGGTTACAAGAATCCCGCGGATACGCTCGCCGTTTCTTAAATCTTCGCTAGGATTTGCGTCAGGAGATTGGCGAGGCCTCGTCGAGTGATTGTGGCTGTATGTTTGAGGTCTTGTGTCTGTACTCTCCCTAGTTTCTGTTATATTTTGGCTGAC
Organism: Notoglanidium macrostoma; assembly: GCA_030068235.1. Lineage (NCBI taxonomy): Eukaryota > Metazoa > Chordata > Actinopteri > Siluriformes > Auchenoglanididae > Notoglanidium > Notoglanidium macrostoma. Next base: position 1,441,974 of record JAQQZR010000037.1, on the reverse strand, counting down.
GAGATGAAATTCTCCTCTCGTACACATCTCCATTCGTTCACGTTTCCGCTGATGACGTGTAATTCCGCAGAGAAGCAGCTCCATGTCACGATGCTCCCATCACCATGCTTCACCGTGAGGATGATGGTGTTCTTGGACTCGTACGCACGCCGTTTCTTTCTCCAAACGCTACTGCCGAAGAGTTCTGTTATGGTTTCATCGCTGTTCCAGAGTATATTGTTTCCTTTTTAGCAGAGGAGGCTAGCGTGAGGTGAAGGAACGGGACGGGAATGCGGTGTAGTTTGTTGGCGTCCTGCAGATCCTTCTGAGTGAGAGTGAGCTGTGGACTATTCATACTGTAGTTCAGGTCACTTTCTCAGCTGTTCTCCCTGATTTGGCCAAAAATCTGTGATGTCGATCCTGGTTCTGGTTTTTCACGCTGTTTTCGTGTCGGATCGTATGACCAGAGCTCACGCAGCAACATTAATTCTGAAGCTGGACTGTATGACGGAGTGCCGTGTTCTCGGTGTAGTACACCGTATACCCCCAGCAGGGGACAGCAGTGTCCCCGTTGTCTTTCCTGGATCTATCGGGAAGCAGTCGAGTCTAGGAAGAGGAAGAAGCGTCAGCGTGGGTCTGTGCATCACCTCCGAACCAGGATGAAGATCTCTGCTCCATATTTGGAGCATATTGGACAAGTCCGGTTCTCTTTAAGCTCCAGCTAAAGGGCGGGGCATTGTCGTCTGATTTTAGCGCCGCTTCTCTGACAGTTCTGATTTAGCTTGTGATCATGGTAGTTAATCCGTCAGACACAATGCAAAAGTCACAAGTAGCAAGTCGGCGTATCCCGTTTCTGAACATGTTTCCCTGGCCCGGGTTGCCAGAGATGCAGGTTTCACATTAACGGGTTATAATTAGAGTGCACAAGGGGGAGTTTCCAGTCCTTTTAAAGGGAAATTGAGGCCCCGCGTGCTGCTGCTGTGTTGTGAAAACACGTCGTGCAGATGCAGAGAGACGCAATAAAGAGCGGTGACGATCAGAGACGACGCCGGACACACCCAGAGACGAGGCTGGAGGAACGGATTACGCAGTACAGAACTTTTATTCCAGACCTCCTGCTGATAGAGACCTCCTTTGCTGAGTCGCAGGGGTCAAAGGTCAGGTCATAGGTGTGATGGTTGAGGGATTCAGTTGCAGGGAGAACTCTGCGTGAGCGGTGTCTCTTACACAAGGTCACTTGAGGTCGTTGGTGGATGAATGAATGAGGTTGTTGGCTGCAAATTTACAATCCTGTAGAAATATCGAAGTAAACATCACGGCGTAATGCGCGTCGCGTCTGTGTATTTCTTTCCGTGCTTTAGTGCTGGCTTTAACGAGAACCTTTTAGCGATCCAGCATCGCTTTCTCTTTAAAAGTATGAAGCAACAAACCCAGGAGCCTTTATTATGGGTTTTGTTTCCTACGTAATACTGTTTACTGACACACAATCCTTTTTTTTTTTTTTTTTTTTTTTTGGGAAAGGAAAGTTTAGAAATCTAAAATGTCTTTGTAACTGACTCAACAGTGCAGAATGTCTAACAGATACTAAAAAAAAAATAGGGTTGCCTAAGTCTTTCGCACAGTACTGTATATATTAAAGTTATGTAATAGCATTAAATGTTAACTCACGAGTTTGCGACAGGGCTAAAGTATAATTCAACCTAAAAATATGAAGGGAAAGCTGACCTCCACCTCATGGAGTTTATTCATTCCGGCTGGTGTTCGTATAATGTGCACCGCAGCGCTGTCGAATACTTGAATCTGATTGGTCAAGTTATCTATCTTACCAGATTTAAAAAAAAAAGATGTTATTATTTAGCGAAGTAATCAGTTGCTGATGAGGTGATGTGGAGCTGTTCTCTTGGAAATCTTCAGAAAAGTGCAGTTTACGCTTTGCCTAGAGAGCTGTTACATATCAGCATAAGCTCTGTACACTTTTTAAACAATAAGCATTTTTAATATGAGCACGACGCCAGCGAAAAGGCAACAATAGAATATATAGTTGTATAGAACGATCCTGCGGGTCCGAGCACCACTTTACAAACAGGTCACTCAGTCAGTTACTCACACGCTCACACTCAGGCTTGGAAATTATTGATAGCGTTCCAGCACCTTACTAAGACACTCCATGTTGTTTTTTCCAATAATTTGTCATTGTCCGACACCCGAGAATAAACACCAGGCCACGGAAAGCCGATAGGGATTGTTTTATTTTCGTCCTCGGTGGACGAAACGCTGACGTGTACCGCTCCGGCATCCTGCCGAGTCACTCTTCCAGCATGAAACGATAAATAAATACTGATATCATGAGCAAATGTGTTTGTTTTGGGCTCCAAGCTCCACCCTTGTTATTCACAATACTGAATCAGTCTTTTTTTCTGCACATGCGTTGTGTGTATTTTTCCAAACTCGCTGCACTTGTTTTTCCGTACAAGCATGAAGATAAAGGAATTCAGTGAAGGAAGCAATAAAAGCTGCAAAGAGCGATCCACGGGGTCCAAGCACCGCTTCACACATGGGTCCCACTTTGTAGTTACTGTCATGGCAGCACTGATTAATTCGTTAATATCATTACTATCGCCCCTGTGGATATCCTCGGGATTGGGAATTGTGTACAGAAGCGTGAGCGTAATGTTTGTGCATTAACCAGTCGTATAGCGCGTGTGCTACTCGATAGAATTTATCCCATTGTTTCATCCCTTTAGTAGATTTATCCAGTCCTGAGACGTTCTAAAGATTCGTTGGTTTAACATTGATCCAAACGGATCGGTCGCTTCATCGTGATCAGTGCTCATTCTGTGGTTCGTGATTTGTCAGAATGTTGCGTCAGGTAATAGGGTTGGGAACCGAACTGGGATAACCTTTTTTTTTCTTAAATCGTCAAATAAACCTAGGCTACAACAAATAAAGGCTACATATCTGCAAGCTATCCAAATGTATACGGTGCCAAACAGGAGAATCTGCTGTGGTAGCTCGCTCCACTCACCGTGGCTAGCTCACAGCGGCGTTCCAAGGGAATTCCAGAATAAAAGTCCCTATGCTGGACGGGTTTTCGAAATAAAGGTGTTTTAGGAATTTTGCTCACCATTAAAAGTTGGTCTCTTAGTTTTTCATATAGCAGTACATACATTTATATTCATATGAATTTTTATTTGCACTTTACATTCCCAGATTTAAAAAAAAGCAAAAAAAAAAAAAAAAAAAAGCGTCTCTTCTACCCAATAACGCCGTTAACAAAGCTTTAATTAAAGTTTTAAATGGTGAAAAGTCATGTTACGTTATCTAAATGTTTGACTTTTATCATTTTTGGGATTGAAACGGGGAATCGATACGAACCAGAACCGATAAGAATCAGAATCATATGATTCCGATGATACGCTGAACTGTCACACAATTTGTGCAAATACGGAAAATGTTTAACTAACAGTCACGCTGCCTTTCTAGATTTGTTTCTACACTTTGCAAATGGCAACAAATTTCTGGCGACTCTGTAAAAACGTGAAGTGGTGAAAATGAGCCAAAAAAAGGGCAAAGAACTAGACGAATCATAATTAGCCAGTCCGCGGTGAATGCCTGGAAACCGTAGCGTTAACATTGCACCAGCTTATCCCATATATACCCACATATAGTAATAAAAGTCTACTATTGTCCTGAAGGCAAACCCTGCGGCGTTTATTAGCACCGTTATCCAGGTGTAATACTGATTTGTCACGCTCACTGCTAGAACGCATCTGATTGGCTGAGACGGAGAACTGTTTGTCAGCGTGTCTCGTCGGTCATGTTGAAGTACAGCCTTATATGTAAACGATTAAGATGGTGGGTTAAAAAAAGAGGATTTGGTCGTAAGAGCGTGACCAGTGTTTATGAAGCGTGGGATCCAAATCAACAAACACGCGCAGCATGTGAGAGCATTTTTGTGTGAAAGGCAGAAACGTTTCAGACTCTTTTGATCAAAGCAACATGAAACGCGGCGGTGTTTAGAGCAGAGTACTCCGAGTAGCTTTATCCTCTGCCAAACTATGTACCAGAACCTAATTAAAAAAATAAAGCAGGAGCGTGTCTCGTAGAAAGGCCGTACTGTGCTCGACTTTCGCAACACCTCTTGACTTTCGACCTTACTGACAACGCTGATTTATCGGCTGGTGATCTGACAGTTCAGCTTAATGCGCGGGTCAGTCGGTCGGCCAGGCATCACATACACTCTGTCACGGTGATCCGATCTAAAAATTCGTTTTTTACATAACACGATATGAGTAGCGGATCTCACTGAGGTCCTGTACCTACAAACGTCAGACACCAAACCTGTGTTGTGCATCGTGTGTGGGCTGCTAAAAAAATTTCACATTATCATTAGGATTTAATTTGTGCGAATCAGATTTTTCAGAGAGGTTTCCCTGTAATAAAACAGCTGTCAAGTACGTCGGTCTTATTTTTATTACTTCTCTGTTTCAGGTTCATCCAAGGAAGCACCGTCTACTGCTGGAAGTGTTTGATGAGAATCGTCTGGTAAGTGTGTGAAAGGGGAGATAAGGTGTCGTCTCTTTGTGCGCGCGCTTGTTTGAATTACTGCGATTTAATCACCGTAAGCGAATCGGAGTCGGATCATGATGCAAGCTCGTGGTGAATGTGTCCCTTGTACTGTACGGTGATTCGTTTAATAAGGTGAAAAGCGAGGTTGGAAGCAGTAAAACCTAAAACCCTGGTCAATATTTATCAAGTCAGAGAGCTGATGTTGATCCAGGATCTGCCACCTCACACTCGTTTTTATGTGAAAGGCACAAAATGATGGCAGATCAGCCTCTTTAAGCTGAAAAGAATACAGTTCAGCTCTAAAGCCCTGGCTTATTGTTAACTTTGGTCTCGTGCCTGAATATTAAGCGTGTACCTGAGCCCTAATTTGCAGTGAATGGACAAGGATGCCTTTTTTGCAAGTTGCTATTATAAACTAAATTAAATACACCCGAGGGCGGCATTAAGAGGGTGAAAGTAACGCCATAAAAGTTGGTGGAGTGTTACAGGCTTTTTTTTTTGTTAAATCGCCTGTGAATGGTTTCCTCTCTAAATCACAGTGGTCAAACAAACTCCCGAATAATAAGACTAGTGTTCCATTTCACAAACAGCAGTGCTCCTTGATAAGTAGGTGTGTGTGTGTGTGTGTGTGTGTGTGTGTGTGTGTGTGTGTGTGTGAGAGAGAGAGAAGCAGAAAGGTAGAAATAAACACATGTTGCCAGGTAAGGGAAAATTAAACATGCTTATCAAGTCGGTGAATTTGTATTGGGGAAAAAAATAAAAGTTTGTGCTACAAAACTGGAAATACAAACCTTCACGCATTTTGTGTAGAAGCGCCACATTTAAACACTGGAGTATGTTGCTATGAGTTTTGTCACAAAAGTACGCAAAACTGCAAGTTGTCACTCAATAATATTCCAAAGGTACAAGTTATCACGCATAATTACTCAGAAACGATGAGTTATCACTCAAAAACACAGCAGATGTGTGAGTTACTCAGGATTAAACAAAAACTAGGAGTCAAACAATGCACAATTACATAAAAACTACACGTTAGCACTTAAAAACACGGCAAATGTACGTGTCATCACTGAAAATTACAGAACAAATTGGCTCATCATTCAATTATATACCAAACGTACGAGTCATGATTGGCTGTTTGGATAATTGCGTGACTGAGCAGATGTGCAGGTGTTCCTAATAAAGTGGACGGTGTGTGTATGTATCAGTATCTGTACTATAAAAGAACCAGGAAATATTCTGTCCTTAAATGGCCAAAAAAAAATGGGCCTAAATGGAGAAAATGCTGAAAACTTTGGCCTGAAGAATAATACACATTATCCCTGTTTGGGTTTTGGGGGTAGAAGGTCTGAAAAGCAGAGAATAATAAAATAAAACTGTGATTGACCTTGGTGTATACTGAAGCTGGTAGACCTGTGGTGCATCAGAATTAAAAATATATAAAATAACAACAGGAATCATGAATCCTTGAGATGGTCAGAACATGCATGGAGCAATGCTCAGAGGTCTCGTATTGAATGACACGTTTCCGGCCACATCAGTATTGCAATAGCGATTTAATCAATGATGTTCTTTAATAAATGATCATTAATAATTATCAGTAATTAGACTACAAATTGGGTTTGATAATTGCCTTTAGTTTTCAAAAACACTGAGACCGTATGAGAAGTCTCATAAGTGACTCATATAAGTCATTTGAAGCGCTCCCCCGACTATTGTTCCTCTAACATTAATATGCAGAGGGGCTGTTTACTGACTCGGAAGGTCTGGAATAACTCCTGCGCATGCAATTGTTTCTGATTGATGGTGGTGGAATGGCATTGACAGATGAACAGGCTTAAAGGCCATCACTGGCTGCTGAGGCGTAGCTCAAATGACAAGCGAAGTGGCACACGTCCATGTGAGTAAGAGGGCTCACCAGACCCTCTTCAACACCTTAATAAAGAGACTCTTTTGATAGAAGACATTCTGTCGAAAGTTCAAGCAAGCTTCCAAGCAAGTTCTTTTCATTTCTCCAGCTGAGCAGTGATTCTTTGCAGGGCTTTTTAGTCTTTACTGTAATAGCTGTCAAGCTGCTGAAATCAGGCACTGAGTTTGCTAACTTGCTATCTTTTAGCGGTGCATACAAGCCCACCGCCGGCTTCTCAAATATTTCCACAACCCCGGCAGTTAAGGAAACCCGATCCTCGGTTTGATACAGATTTAAGTCCGAAACCCATTCCGCTTTATTTGCTGTAATTTAACTCCACTGGGGGTAAAAATATGAGCAGACAGCAGCTCTGGGGGAATCGGAGCTTGGCACAGAAGCAGGCAAGTTGCAGCTCTCTCAAACCATCAGGCACAGAAGCCTGTTGTTTTTGCAGCGTGCTGACCAAAAGCTAGGTGTTTGTGGGTTTTTTTATAAAGGGGTGGGGGCAAGGCCACAGACTCTGGTTATGTTTTTGCAAAATTGCAAAGGTGCAGTTAAAGCAGAACTGAAGTTTGCCTGTGGAGTGTTTTGCAGAAAGGAGGGGGCACTTAGTGGGTATTTGTGCCTGCTCATAACGGTTGCTGGAATTTGTTTCAGCTCCTTAAAGAGAAGGACCACCGGGGAGTTCACTGTCACACGGTGGAGCTCTATAGGCTGTGCAGCGCTTCTCCGTGCAGCACATTTGACCTGCACTGGCCATTAGCGTTGGAGGAAGCTCAAGAGGAATGCAGCTTGTCACTGGAGCTATTTTGGCTATGTGCAAGCGTTAACGATTGTAATCACAGCGTGGGACTCAGAACAGTTACAGTGCCGCTTATCGTTGTCTTCCATTTCGTCTTCTTTTTTTTATCTGCAATTAGCAGTTTTTTTTTTCACCATGCCTGTTTGGGATTAGGGGGTCAGGCTGAATGGCACGCCGTCTGCGCCTGCATTTTGCTGCGAGGAGAAGCAACACCGACCCCTTGTCTGAAAGCTGCACCCATGAGGTGGATGACGGGCTTGGAACACCTGCTCGGAGCCCCGCAGAGCCCCTGACTCACCCCAACTCATTTCATATGAAAGTGACTCCAGGACAGCTGGCTCTCGGTCTACCGCCTCTGTCGCCAGATTATGGCAGCCTGCAGCGCCATACTACTGTATTTGTACCCAAGGTGAACAGCAGCAGTGGGAACAGGAAAAGCACGCTGCAGATTTCCTTGCAGTCTTCCAGCAGACAGAATTTGGATGCAGATAGTTGCGGTGGTGGGGGAGAGGAAACAGACCCTGGGATTTGTGACGGCAGCGCTGGAGGAAGCTCTGATGGAGGGTCTTGTAGCAGTAGCACGGCTAGTGATGTCGGCTACTGCAGCAGCAGCAGCATATTCGAGTCGGACGTCGCTGAGAGTAAGATGTCCCATGATAAAGGCTCATGCCATCGGAGGACCAAGGCTCCTTTACGCCGCTGCTCCTCGTTAGTAATTTTCCCGCGAAGTCCCTGCACCACACCGCCGGCTTCACCTGTCAGTCCCGTGGCAACTCCTCTGCTTCCCCCGTCCACCCGAGGACCCTTTCAGACCTCGCACCAACTACAGCTGTCCGCAACAGATTCGTCTCTTGACGAGCGCAAGCTCTCCGTCGCGTCAGCGGTGAATGGCGTGAGACTTTCCAAGAGCAGCTCTCAGCCCACTGAGGTTCGGGATGCCAGGCCCATCCTGCATTTTAGCGTTTCGGTCGATTCAACAATAAGATCCGAACAACCCGAAAGGCACTCCAGTGTCCTGGTGCACTCTGCAAACCAGCCCCCACTTCCACCTGGGAAAGGAACTGCGGCCAGAACTGTGGTCAACATCGACTGCTCTAAATCCTTGGAAAAGTCGGAGGAAGCCAACACTAAACTTGGGAGCCGTGATCCGAAGCTGTGCCGTAGCACTTCAGCCTGCATGCTTCCCACGGGGAAGTTATCCACGGAGAAGAGACACCACACATGTCCGACTATCGGCAAATCGAACGTGTCTCAGGAAATCTGTTTTCACCGAGGCTTGCAGCGGAGTATTTCCCTCGAGGTGCCCTTCTTGAACACTGGGATATCATGTCATATGGCCAACACAAAACAGCTCAGCTGCACGAACGGAGCAGCACATGTGCATATACACGTGTCTCGAGGGAATGGTGTGAAAGCGCCCGACTCGCCAAAGGATACCAGCGCCAATGATAAAAAGGAACAGGCTCTAACCAGCTCCGGGGTAAGCATTCGTGATCCTCCAGGGTTCTCGGGTTGAGGGGGAAAAAAGGTAATGCATGAGGATAGTTAGTTTTTGTTTGCCGTTAATGTGGGATAGATGGTTGAAAAGACCTTTCATGACCTAAATATTAGATTTTCAAACCTAACCCTAAACTGTAGTGTCTGTTATTTCTGGGAAGGATGGTAGTGATGGTAGTCTAACCCCTTAAACAGCATGGCTGATTATTCAGTGAGTTATTAATTTACTGATATGTATATCTGGGCCTCTTGATGGTTCCATAGGTTCAGTTAAAATAGCAGATTATTCTTATTTTTAATATTTGTTACTTATATGAGATGATTTAACTTCATGGCTTAACCAGATCACTTCCGCTGTTGTCTTTAAAGCGTATTACTTATATGAAGAGAGAAGTATTCGATTAGGGATAATGTCTTGGTTTGAAACTTCGAAGCCTTTTATAACAATTAAATACAGAATTTGCTCAGTTCCAAGTCGAGTCTTGTAGAGAATCTGTTATAAGGAGTAGCTTCACTTGAATGAACTTGAATGAACTTGGATGGGTGTGTGTGTCCCGTGACTCGTGTTTACTCAATCTCTCTCAGCTCTGGAGCTGATCTTTCTGGGAAATAATTGGCACATCAGGTTTAGCGAATCCCCCAGTGTTGAGAAGCACTTGTTCAGAGGTTCATGGTTGTTCCGGGTTTGTAGATAAACCCTGTTTGCATGAGTGGGTGGGTGTGTGTGTGTTTGTATACAAATATGGTAAAAGGAGGGCAGGGGGTTCCTCCATTTTTATTATTCTATTAGCACTATGAGAAATCCTTTTAACTGTTTACCTTGCAGCTAATTATAGCAGATAGCTGATAGGGCCTCCTGCAGGAGTATAAATATGGAGCTGCCTGTCTCCAGATTGTCTGGCCTCGGCACTGAAATGCCCAGCGCCAGCGACTCAAATTTAACGACATGATCTGAGAGGAGTGCACATGGCTCGAAGTCAGCTGCTGGGGTTTAGGAGGGGTGGGCTGGGAAGGTGCGGTGTGGGGCTGACGGGGTATTTCTAGTCTCTAATGTGTTTTGCGTCCCTATTTCTAGTCTCTAACACATCTCTGTTATTAATAATAGCACGCTTTTTCTGTCCGTCACATCCTGTATAAGGCCTATGTAACATTTAAACAGCTAAAGACACGTTAAATATATACTGTGTGTATCTGGATGCCCCCTTAACGTTTATCCATTCTGCAATCTAGACGTATTCTCAAGATATGATGTCTTGTGTGGTTCAGTGGTTCTCAACAGGTGGCACAGGGATGGTTGGTGATCTCCAGCAAGAGCTCAGTATTTTATAATTTCTTTTTAATTTATTAAATTTTTAGGTTTGAAGAACCTTGGAGAGTGACTATGACTCAGTCAAAATTAGATTTTTCTAATAAAAAGTTCATGCAATTCATCATGGAAGCTCTGTAACATTTTCTTAGCGTTGGCTCGGTAATGAAAGTGACAGTATACCGGATGGATTTTTTTGTAAGAGGACAGAATGATGTGGCGATTTATTAGCAAGCAAAAGTGAAACTGTTTAAGTGTAACCATTTAAAACGTCCCACTTTTCTTGTGCAAGGAAAAAGAGCGCTCATTGCTGTGTAGGGTCGGGGTACTGAAGTCTGTACTTTCCAGGGTATTTACCAAAATACATCAGTACTACGAAACCCCTGCAACATGTGGAAGCCCAACACACAGTCAGGACAACGTGGTCACGCTACACACTGGTGACCGACTGTGACAGCCAGGAGGTTGTAGGGTTAGGGTTAGAGATAGAGAGGGAGTGTAAAATGTTCGAAATAAATAAAAAAACTTGTGAAATTGGACTTATTTTCCCAACAGAAATGATATTTTTTGTTATTACTGAGACAATAAAATACTGAAAAAAGTACCCTTGGGTACCGGTATAGAATTCTAGGTAACAGTACTAGTAACGATATTGGTTGAAAGGTGAACTTTACCCAAACCTAGTGTTGTGCTGTTGGGAAAATAATCAACGACTGGGTTGGGTGATGAAGCGGAGTTACTCTCAGCACCCTGAACTTGGTTATCTTCCTGTAACAGCATGTTTTGTCTTTTTCTTTTTTATACCGCAGCAATTTCTGACATGTTGAATGACACGTTTCACCTTGTCACCATTTACAGTCGCGACTAAGGTGGAACATTCTCGAAACGAGTTAGTTTGTGTTTTTCCGTACGCCATAGCACCTATAAACCTTACCAACCTTGTAATGTTACCAAGAAACCGTGACTCTTTCCTCCTCTGTACTGAAGGTGGAAATCTTACGGCTTCATGTCTGAATGTTACAAGGCTCTGACACTGGAGACTCCTTCCATAAATGTTTATTTAACATCTCCTTATAGAACGATTCACCCGATCAACGATCCGATCGTCGCACACGTCCCTGTGAATGAGCTGTCCGTATGGAAACGATAATATATTAGAACGAGCGCATTAATACAAACCTGTGTTTTGGAGCAGTGCTGCTGTCAAAACACCTTTTGACCAATCAGATATGAAAATTCAGCATCACTGTGGTGTAATAATTTAATAATGCTTAGGCACGGGCTGCTGTGCAGGATAGGAAGATTACCATAGTGTTGTAGGTGATCTTAAGTCATTAAGAAAACAATTAGAAAGGTTAAGGAGCTTAAATTGCTTAAATTGGAAAGAGCACATGGGGTTCGGCCAGTTGTCGGTCGAGGCTTAAGATTGTATGCAAAGAATGATGTTCCCATAAACAGTAGCTTTAAGAGAACATCTATGCAGATGACACATTTCAGCATGTTGGTGGCTCTAACTCGGGTCCGGTCGTTAAGGCAGGGACTCCTCGTCCGTACAGAGCGGCCTCGGCTCCGCTCTCCAGGGAAACTCGGACATGTTATCTGGGCACGCGGTACTGTACGATTCCTCTTCAAGGTCACTCCAGGAGTGGTCTGCATGGCTGTATGCTTTCTGAAAGGCCAAGAGCAGTCACTGTGATGTAAATAGGTTGCAGATGTGTGTGTGTAAATTTTAACCTGCTCCAAGTTTGTTTTTCCGCTGTCGTCGCTGCGTTGCGCACGATTTTACGTGTCACTCAAGCTGGAAGCAATTCTCTGATGTCTGCCACTGATGGTGGCTGTGAATGAGAGCTTTGAATCATGGGATACCGCCTCGCCGTTGTAATGGCCCTCAACGAAAAGGGCGCTGTAGACGTGTGTGCATCAAAACACCAGCTGTGCAGCTGACACAGTTTAAACGAGTGGGGAATGAAAAGGGCAAATCGCAGGGTTGGTTTTTAAAAATGCCAAATTAAATCCAGTAAACGTGATTAAAAGCCTTCTGTCATTACAAATCATTTTACGTTTGTTAATTCTGGCATATGCCAAAGTTTTTTTTGTTTCGTTTTATTGCAGCGGCAGTGTTGAGCTGTCTGTTGTGCAAGAAATGCAATTTCACCGATAGCACAATGGAGCAGGTCAGGAATATTATTTACTTTGGTGGCCTGGAACCAATGTTCTTACCGTATCCCATGATTCAAAGCTTTCACTATCAGCTAACATCAGTGGCAAGATTAGAGGAGTGTTTCCAGCTTGACCGATGAGCCCAGTGAACCACAGCACGACGCCACCTAGAGAATATCCAGCTCCAGTGCCGGAGGGTCAAAGTGCCGCAAGGGTTAGACTTTTCCCTGATCTGATTCGGCTCCGAGGATAATTGTCATGCTCTCTCGCTGTAGGCCAAGAGCTGCTGAGCAGAAATCAAGTTCTTAACGATCAAAGTCGGTTTTCTTTAAGTGCACACCATAGAGCTTGTGCTTCAAAGATTTGGCATTGCTTGACTTTTTCCCCTGGTGTGCACTAACCTAAGCCAGGCTGAACCGCTCCGGATACTTACGCTGAACATTTTTCCACTGCTGTTCTTGCTCACCATGTCTGGGAGGTGACTGATAAAGCGCTGGTGTCGAGTGGGAAAGCCGTTCTATCTGTAAAATAACTGATGTGATGACAGTAAATCATGTGGAAGAGGTGGAAGGGTGCCACCATGTTGAATCAGTGTTGTGATATCGCAGTGAGATTTCCCACTGATGTTACCTGGAGAGAGATGGGTGACTTAATCAAACATTTTACCAGCACCAATACTTTACTTTCAGGAAGTTCAGTATTGATTAATAATCATTTAGGTACACTCTCTTTAAGTGATGGTAAAAATGGATCTGATTGGTCAAGCATGGCAACCAATGAAAAGAGAGAAGCAGCAAGACTTCTGAAATCTGTTCGATTGAATGTTTTCTGAGCTTCTCTCTGTTGCTTAATCCAGCTGTATTTCCTATTTTATTGTTTTGGTAATATGTTCATTCATATATTTTTTGATATATATATTTATTGATAGATTTGTTTTGGATGGATGGATGGATGGGCGGGCACATAGGTGGATGGATAGATGAATGGGATGGGTGTATAGAGGAGTGGATGGATAGAGGGATTGATGGATGGCCAACTGAATGGATAGATGGATGCAGGGCAAAAGGATGAATGCTCAAGTCACTGGATGGAAGGATGGATGGATGGATATGTTTTCTGATCACTCATTGGTTGCCACAAGAGCCAGTATCAAATAAATTGTTGGAGGGATGGGCAGCTGACCGGATGGATGGACTGATGGACGGATGGATGGATGGATGGACTGATGGATGGATGGATGGATGAACTGATGGATAGATTGATGGATGAACTGGTGAAGGGACTGATGAGTGAACTGATGGACAGATTGATGAATGGACTGATGGATCGATGGATGGATGGGTGGACTGATGGATGAATGATGGATGGATGGACAGCCAAATGGATGGATGGACGGACGGACGGATGGATGGGCAGCTTTGGACCATGAGCCTATTGTTCATGAAGAATTAAGACGCATATTTGCATAGAATTCAATTGACAGAACCTTTTTAAGAATTGTTACTGGATGTTCTTCAAGCATGTTAGTTTTGGAGTTTTTAACTTCATTTACTCATTAGTATTCAGTTTACATGTGGAGTGTGTGATGTAGAGTAATGAAGAATTCTGTAAAAAACAGAATTAGTGAACCATTGCCTTTGTTTAGGATCCTGAACTTTAATGAGCTTTAAACGAGTGTTTTGCAGCGCTGCATTTATAAGCTCTCTGCTTGTTCTCATCTGTGCTATTCTCGGCTCAGAGCTGAAAAATGTGACTCGAATCTGCTCGAGAGAGCTGAACAGACTGCATTCCTGTTGCTTTGTGGTTTGAGACCCTAATTTTGAGCGAATGTGTGCCTGCTGTGGAAAAACAGGACACGTTGAGAGCAAAAAGCAGGAAAACCATGTCCTCGCTTAAGCCTGCGTCTCATGCTGCAGAAATAATTTCATGAGTGTACTGGTGTTTGTGTGTGTTCAGTGTGAAGTGCAGAGCCCATAGTGCAGCAGGTTTCATGTGTTCGCACTGATTTGACACTCCTTTGTGCGGTGAGAGACGTTAGCAGTACTGACCTGTTGACTCGTTTATACGGGTAGTTTTTGTTGTGTGTTATGAGGCTCAGCAGCTGGAAAAAAGTTTGAAACTTGATGTTTTTTGTTCCAAAAACAACCAGCTTGTGTTTCTGCGTGTGCACTGTCTCCTGTTGTAGGTGTGTGTTCAGCTCTGGAACAGTTTCTGCTTTACAGATTCTTCCCGGTAAAATTATTTAACACGCGTCTCGTAAGGAATTTCCACCAGCGCAAATAAAAAACAGTGAATGTGTTTAAGCAGCCGGTACTTTTCCTTAACACTCCTTTTCTTGTGTCTCTCATATGAGGTGAAATGTGCTGCCTGCCTGTCGGTCTGTCTACCTGTCTGCCTGCCTGTCTGCCTATCTGTCTGCCTGCCTATCTGTCTGCCTGCCTGTCTGTCTGCCTGCCTGTCTGCCTGCGTGCCTGTCGGCCTGCCTGTCTGTCTGCCTGCCTGCCTGCCTGTTGGTCTATCTGCCTGTTGGTTTGCCTGTCTGTTTGCCTGCCTGCCTGCCTGCCTGTTGGCCTGTCTGCCTGCCTGTCTGTCTACCTGTCTGTTTGCCTGCCTGCCTGCCTGTTGGCCTGTCTGGCTGCCTGTCTGTCTACCTGTCTGTCTGCCTGCCTGCCTGCCTGTCGGTCTATCTGCCTGTTGGTTTGCCTGTCTGTTTGCCTGCCTGCCTGCCTGCCTGTTGGCCTGTCTGCCTGCCTGTCT
>JAQQZR010000037.1:1382003-1394147 GCA_030068235.1 Notoglanidium macrostoma | reverse complement strand
CACGGGCAAGGACACAGATTCTACATCTCCGAGATGACAAAGGAAGTCTCGTAACAGATCCAGTGGAGATAAGGAAACTAGCAACTGGATTTTACGCAGAACTGTACTTTGCGATTCAAACAGAACCCTTAAATACAGAGATTGGACTTGGGGAGCTGACTACAGCAGTTCAACAACTCTCTGCAGGTCGAGCACCGGGAATTGATGGATTACCTGCTGAATTTTATAAGCATTTCTGGCAACTAATAGGGCAGGACTTATTAGATGTTTTCAAAGTTTCTTTTTTTTCTGGGTTCTTACCCACTAGTTGCACAAGAGCTGTACTATCTCTTCTCCCAAAAAAGGGGGATCATGGACTTTTAAAAAAAAACTGGATTATGCACGGACTATAAGATCTTGTCAAAATGTTTGTCTAACAGGTTAAAAGAACACATGGGTACAATTATACACACAAACCAAACTTATTGTGTACCTTAAGAACGCGGTATCCATACACGATTATGGATAATATTTTCATGCTTCGGGATGTAATAGACTTAACGGAAGTGTCTGCTCAAGACTTAGGTTTGCTGTCCATAGATCAAGAAAAAGCTTTTGACAGAATTGATCATGAGTACCTTTTCAAAACACTCAGGGCTTTTGGTCTTGGGGATAGATTTGTGGAATGGATCAAGCTACTATACACAGGGGTAACAGTGATACTAAAGGTAGGTGGAGGGCTAAGCTATCCAGTCAGGGGGCATAGAGGAATCAGACAAGGCTGTCCTATTTCAGGGAAGCTATATAGCCTAGCTATCCAACCCGTATTATGTAAACTAAGGGATGGGCTAGAGGGCCTGCCAGTGCAGAGCTCACAACCAATAAATCTTTCAGCATCCGCAGATGATGTTACAGTTTTTATAAGAGGGGAAGATGACATACAGCTTTTAAAAAGAAATTTAGCTACGTACATACGGAAAAGCATCTTCATCCAAGGTGAACTGGGATAAGTCTGAGGGTTTCATCATGGGAAAATGGTGTGAGGGTGGGCCACCAAGCTTACCAGGGAATCTGCAGTGGAGTAAAGCAGGCATCAAGTGCCTTGGGGTATTCTTTGGAACCAAAAGGTACCAGGAAAAGAACTCTGAGGGAATAGTGGAGAAGGTGAGTGACAGTTTGTCTAAATGGACATGGGTCCTGCCCCAGCTGTCCTACAGGGGGAGAGTCCTGGTCGCCAACAACCTGATCGCCTCCACACTATGGCACAGGTTCATGGCACTGGAGCCACCTACCTGGTTAGTGAGAGAGGTGCAACGGAGGCTGGTGGATTTCTTCTGGACAGGGGAACACTGGACTAGAGCTCCTGTTTTATACCTGCCTATACAAGAGGGAGGACAAGGCCTAATCAACCTTCATAGCCGTATAAAGGCTTTTCGATTGCAGGCGGTACAACGTCTGCTGTTCTAAGAGGACCTGATGTGGGCAGGAACGGCATGTGTCCTCCTAAAGCCGGTGCAGAACATGGGGTACGACAGACATTTGTTTCTACTATAACTAGGAGAAATGAACTTCTCTGCAACATCAACTTTTTACCAGTCTGTTTTAAGAGCATGGTCTTTAGTACTAAACGTGGACGGGGATACAAAACAGCACCTCAACGTCAGTGAAAAGCCGCTCTTTCACAACCCTACAATTCAGAGTAGAACACTGGAATTCTCGACAACACAGATATGCTTTACAAGAGCTGGACTGACGAAGCTGGGAGACCTTAGAGTCGGGGGATCCTGGAGGTCAGCAGCAGAGCTGAGTTCGGCGACCGGGATCAAGTCTACCTGACTTCTACAGAAAATCCTGGAAGAGGTTATGACTACATTATCTGAGGACTTTAAGGCTGTGCTCGAGCTGGAGCAAGGTGGTAGCGATCAGCAACCTTTTCCCTCGATAATGATTTTTCCTGCTGTGGAGAATCTACAGGAGGGAGAGGGCTCGCTACTTCCTTTCACAGCTTTCCAACGGCTGGATTTTAACTGTTTATCAAAAAAGACCCTATACCAGATGTGCGTTAAAGTGACACACTGTAATCCACTAAGTGTACTGAAGGACTCCAAATGGTCAGAGGTGTTGGGGCCACGGTCTTCCCCACAAGGGTGCTGGAGGTACCTGTACAAGCCCCCCATAGAGAAGCGTACAGCGGACCTACAGTGGCGGTTTGTACACGGGGCCGTGGCCACAAACGGACACGTGTCACACATTGACTCTGCTATAGGTACGGGGTGTCCTTTTTGTGAGGAGGAGGAAACAGCAGAGCACCTGTTTCTGAGGTGCAGTAGGATTAGAGGGCTCTTTGAGGTGTTGAGGGAATGGTGTAGGGGTTACAAGGAGAGGTTTACAGAGCAACTCTTCATTTTTGGACCCAAGTACCTTAGACATCAAAAGAACAGAAAGTGTATGTTACATTTCGTACTAGGGCAAGCTAAAAATGAGTATCTGGTTAACCAGGATAAATAAAATAAAGGGAACAGGCTCAACAGATCCAAAATTAATGACAAAAGGTTTGATAACGGCACGTCTTAGAATTGAACATGCGTTTTACAAACTGACTCATAACCTGTACAGGTTCTCTGAGGTGTGGGGGCAAGATGATGTTTCATGTGAGCTGAACCATGAAGGGGTATTGACTGTTAAATTTGAACCTTTTTTTTTTGTTTGTTTTGTTTTGTTTTGTTACATCCTCTGTTTGTTTTTATTATCTGAAGGAAAAAGGGGGGGGGGGTTTCAAGGTTGTAACTATTTTGTGCTATTCACTGTTTTTTTTTTCTTTCCACTAGTATGTAAATAGCTCTCTCTTCTACAAACCATCACAATGAAAAAATAAAATGATGTTGAAAAGTCAAAGTCTCTCTCTCCCTCTGTCTGTCTCTCTCTCTCTCTCTGTCTGTCTGTCTCTCTGTCTCTCTCTCTCTGTCTCGCTCTCTGTCTCTGGCTCTCTGTCTGTCTCTGTCTCTCTCGCTGTCTCTCTCGCTGTCTCTCTCTCTCTCTCTCTCTCTCTCTCTCTCTCTCTCTCTCTCTCTCTGTTTTTCCTCTCTGAAATGGCTCGTGGGTCATCCTAACCCCGGACAAATCCATTACACAGAAAGGAGAGACACTTGTGTTGACATGCACATTCTGTTCGGTTCTTCAGTTTCACAGCTTCCATTGTGATCGCCCTCGCCTCGCCACTCTGCGCCACATAATTAAGTTTCAGTGCATTTTGTGAAACTTCAGTAAGATTGGCCGTTGTCATTCCACTCTGGTTTTCTGTTCCCTAAACCTGAACACTCTGGGGTGACTGGCCATCAGCCTCACTAGCCATGGAAACAGCTTAGTAGGCGTATTGTCTTTTTTGGAATAAGGGATAAAAATTGAGTATTTAGTGCATGTAAACGTAGCGATTGTTTACGACACAGCAGAACCTATCAACGTAGGGTTAACCTGATCATGGTTAAACGATTCCATTTTTGTACACATCAGAGGGCTGCAGAAATTTATGCCAGAAACTTTTCGCTAGCGTGACATAAACAGCGTTAACATGATCATGTTAGCCGCTTACGCAGATTTCTATAATCACCCGTGCCTTTCTCTCTCTTCAGGTATTTCCACATTCACCCAGCAGCCTTTCTCCATAGTAGTGACGGAGGGTTCGGTCGCACGCTTCACCTGCAGAATCAGCGCCGTACCTCCACCAATCATCACCTGGGAGTTCAACCGAGTCACCTTACCGCTGGCCACCGACAGGTACACCCCGCCCGAGAGTCCAGATATTCAGTATGTGACAGATTTGTGACGAAAGATTTTCATGAGCCGACCTTTCCTGCGTTTAGAATCACGGTGCTGCCCGGCGGAGTGCTGCAGATCCAGGGAGTAGCCCAAGGGGACGCTGGGAATTATCGGTGCGTGGCCACAAACATCGCCAGCCGTCGCAGGAGCGTGGAGGCCGCGCTGACTGTGACACCAGGTGAACGAGACGGACCCAAACAGAAGGCTTTCAATACGCACTATTTTTGTTCCTCCTCTAATTGTTTTCTCATGACGTCCCTTCCAGCTCCTTCTCCCAGAATTCCCCAGCGGCCGCAGATCATCGCCGGGCCACGGAACCTCACCGTTGCGGCTCACGGCAGAGCTCTCCTGGAGTGCATGGCGGTGGGGAATCCTCGCCCGTTAATCTCATGGAGCCGCTACGACCACAAGCCCATTGACGTCTATAACACCAAAGTGCTCGGCAACGGCAACCTGCTCATCTCCGACGTCAAGAGGCAGCACGCGGGCGTGTACGTGTGCAGAGCTACGACGCCGGGCACCAGGAACTTCACGCTCGCTGCTGCCAATATCACCGTGCTGGGTAAGGAGGCTTCAAGTGCGTTATTTTACACCTAGACTATAACAGTAGACATGAAAGAGGCAGACTAGGTTCATTTACATTAAAGGTGCAATAAGTACCACGGATTCTATTTTCTGAGAATTCAGTATAGAACGCATGAACATGATAAAAGGACTGGATTGAGTCTGAGGACATACTGAGACTTATGTAGATTTATGGTGTTGTGCAAGTTGACCTAAACCTGTAATTTCAGAGCCTCCGTCTCTGGTGGAGTGGCCGGAGAGCCTGACCCGTCCACGCGCTGGCACCGGGCGCTTCGTGTGCCAGGCTGAGGGGATGCCCACTCCCCGCATCACCTGGCTTAAAAACGGAGAGCCTGTGCACTCCAACGGACGCATCAAGATGTACAACAGGTACAAAGTTGCTAAATAAGAAGCAGGTCTATTAGGGTGTCCTCACACTAGGGTTCGATTGCCTCGTGCCACGCCCGAGAGCGAGCGTCCCCCCTCCCCCTCTGGCCTGCACTCACACTGCGCTTAATGTCCCGGTCCCATCATCACGGTGCGACTCTGTTTTGTTGTTGAAGAAAAGTGTGCGGTTCGGTTGGCCTAGTGTGAGCACTCTCGTAAACCGACCCGTCACTCATGTAGCCTTAAAGCACATGGCTGTGAGGTTTTAAATCACCTCTGCTGGAAACTCAATGAAATATTCAATAGCCTCTTCTGCAAACGTTAATAATTTATGTTTGCTAATCGCCGAGAATGGACGCACTCTAGAAACACAAAATAAAACCCCTGTGCATTATGGGAATTTGTTTTTGATTGATTAGGATTTTTCTTCACGCTTGCTTTTGCAGTAAACTAGTGATAAACCAGATTATCCCAGAGGACGACGCGATTTACCAGTGCCAAGCCGAGAACGAGCAGGGCTCGGTCCTGTCCACAGCGCGTCTCATCGTGGTGATGTCGGAGGATCGGCCCAGCGCGCCCAGGAACATCCACGCCGACACCGTGTCCAGCTCGGCCATCCTGCTGGCGTGGGAGAGACCGGCGTACAACGCGGACAAAGTCATCGCCTACTCCATCCACTACATGAAAGCAGAAGGTAAATCAGACTCTCTGAAATGACTCACAGTCTCCATAGCATAATAAATCACAATTCAGGTGCTAAAGCTGAGTCAAGTACAGTCTCATTGAGGTTTTGACGTACACCATATGGCTAAAGGCTTATGAACACCTGCCCATTACACCCATATGTGCTTGTTGAACATGTCATTCCAGATGTGGTTACATTAAGCTGCACTGTTTTGTGAAGTTTGAGGAAGAAGCACATGTGAGTGTGATGGTCAGGTGTACCCATGATGCACTTTTGGCCGTATAGTGTAGGCTCCGCCTATGAGAGACTTAGAAGTGTCCTGTTTGGCTCAGTGTTCTCAGTAATGAAGGAGGGATAAAATATTCACCCACTTATTTCACAGGAAATTCTTCGACGCCTCCATGACCCTGCGTGTTCAGCTCATTCAGTGGGATGTAGAGTAGCAACCCTTTCTCTCTCTCTCTCTTTTTTTTTTTTTTTTAGTCCATTTAAAATGATAAAAGAGCCCTTTTCCCATCACAATACCAACACCACTAGAATAGGTCCTGACCAGTGGGAATGACCTACAATAACTCCGCTCCCAAAGTCGCAGCGCCAGTTATTCTGGAACATTCCTGACTTCTAGAGGCTAAAAAAGGCCGTTTCTGGGAACATATCACTTTACAGTAATGTCCTGCTGGCTCTCCATTGTGCTGTTAAAGCATGCTGGGCTTGCTCATTGTTCCTAAAGAGGCAGCAAAAGTCATTTTTGGACAAGAATACATTTTTTGTTCCTGTCTGCACTCTTCAGCCTAATTATCAGTCATTCACGCAGCTTCAGCCCGACTGAGAAAAGTCAGGAAAAGAAACACCTGCTAGCACTTACAGAGAGCGGTACAGAGATAGTCTTTCACACAGTACTGCTCTTTTCTGAGCACAGTGCATCTGCTCATGGAGTTTAGGTGCCGTTATGGCTTCAGCGCCCGAGAAACCTGGAGGAGACGTCCAGCGTTCGTCACTAATTAGCAGATCATAAAGCCAGAGATGTAGATAAGGAGTGTGAGAGAGTGTGTGAGTGGTGCAGCTCAGGCATTGTCTGAGTTTGTGTGTGTGTGTGTGTGTGTTAAACTTTAGTCGGAGTCAGCGAGCAGTCTATTCAGCCAGAGAACAAGGCTTTTCCTGTTACTTAGCCATCGCTTTTCTCTCTTTGTCGTTCTCAAGGATCTTTGCAAGGTCTGAAATCAGGAACTCGGCCCTTCTCGTGATTCCTCTGCGTGCGCCGGCTAATCCGGACTAATTAAAGCCTTATCACGAGTGCTGGCTGTGTGAGAAAATCGGCGCGTGGAATTCCGCTCCGCTCCCCTGGATTTAAATCCTGCGTTTAAAGAGGCGTGACCAATTTGATTGAGTTGACACATCTCTTGTGCGATGGGGCCCCGATTAGAATAAGCGCACCGGTTCATTAGGCAGAGAACAGAATAGGATTAATGGGGAAGAATAAAAAAGCTTAACATGGGGCCTGATTAAGCAATTATGTCCCGATTACCGCATGTACATGCCGCAGAGCCCGTCGTTCTGCAGAGAAAGCAGACCTGTAAGCTTTCAGCAAATAGACCCGGCCCTCTTCTCATTTTCTTCCTATAGATAAAAGAGGCGGTGTTCTTATACCTAAACATGACCACTTACAATAAACAACCACCCAGTTAGCATGTAAAGTGCACCCCGTATTTATTAATATCCATGTACATTAATCGTAAGCATGTGTCACTCACAAGTGATGAGCGGTATTTAACAAGACATGTGAATTAGGGAGAAATCTCTCAATCATGAATCTGTTATTATCAAAAAAGCGCGATGTAATGCTGTAACGTTTCAAATAATTACAAATTGTACTCTGTACATTATCAAACACGCTACGTTATACATTATACACTATACACTGTGTAGAACAGAACAGAACACGAAGGTTAAGCAGTCAGTATAGTTGTGTACATCTGAGCAAATCTTCTTACTGCGCAGTTTATGTTTCCATCTAACAGGTCTTAACAATGAAGAGTACCAGGTTGTTATCGGCAACGACACCACCCGCTACATCGTCGACGACCTGGAGCCAGCGCAGAACTACACGTTCTACATTGTAGCGTACATGCCCATGGGAGCCAGCCGCATGTCCGACCACGTCATCCAAGGCACACTCGAGGATGGTGAGAATTAGATTTACAAGTGTGTGTGTGTGTGTGTGTGTGTGTGTGTGTGTGTGTGTGTGTGTGTGTGTGAGTGCATCCACAGGTAGAATGTTGGAATAGGGTTTCTCTGAGCACGGGTCTGTCTCTGAAAGGTCAAACGGCGACTGTACCGACGTGTTGGGATTGTACTATACAGCCTTGTACCCTAAAGTGGTCAGTTCTTGAAAGATGAACAAAGGGGTAAAGACGGAGAGCGGGAGAATGCGCGGGATGAGAAAGAAAGCGATGAAAGGGCGCTCTGGTAAATCATTAAACAGAGTGATATTCAGTGGGATCCTCCCCTCTCCAGCGCAGGTCTTTGAGGATTTATACAAGTTCTGTTTCATTCTACACTTAGCAGGAAATACACAAAAACATTTTATTGATAATGCAACACCTGTACACTCATACCTGCAATACACATAGTCATTACATTACCTGAATTAATCATTGTATGGCAGAACTAACCAGGACCAGGTTAGGGTTAGCCATATCATGTTGTTTAGTAACTCAGACAGACATGCTGTATATGACTCTCTCTCTCTCTCTCTCTCTCTCTCTCTCTCTCTCTCTCTCTCCCTCCTCAGTTCCTCTGCGTGCCCCAGAGCTGTCCCTCACCAGCCGCAGCCCCACGGATATCCAGGTGTCATGGCTGCCGTTGGCACCGAAGTTGATCCGCGGCCATGTTTCAGCGTACCGCCTGTGGTACCGGGCCGGCTCTGAGGGAGCCACCACGCAGTTGGAGCTGCCCGGAGACCAAACGCAGCACCTCCTGGAGGGCTTGCAGCCCGATACGGTCTACCTTCTGAGGATTGCTGCTTCCACCAGCGTGGGATGGGGAGACCCGTGTGCCTGGACCTCCCACAGGACCCCCAAGACCTCCAGCAGAGAAGGTAACACCGAAGGTCTCGAGATGTTATGGAGTAACGCGCAGTCCTGGCGATAAACAGGGATTTCGAAAGGAAGGTGTTTACCTGGTATCTTTCCTTCACGATTAGATGTTTGGGGAAACCGTGCACTAATCATTTCCTACCTATCCTCTATGAAAACACATTAAACACAGAGTTTAAGAACTCGAGTTTCTCTGTTGCTTTGCTCAGTGTTATTATTAGTATTATTATTATTATTATTATTTTTCTTTCTCTGTCCTGTTTATCCCTCTATTCTTCATCACTCTTTTCTTCTCTTCGTTTGTCTCTCTAGTCCTAGTCTTTCGCAGTCTGTATACCTTGTTCTTCTCTCTCACGCGCTCTTTCTTTTTCTCCATCTGTCTGTGGATGTTAAGTGCTTATTATAACTGGTCTGTTAAGGCATTGTTGGTTACTGCTCTGAACTCTGACCCTGGCCGTGGGGCACATAGAGAAGGCCTCAGTCACGGATCATAAAGCGCGAGCCCGCAGGCTGAATGAGCTCGGAGATGCAGAATAGATGTATCTTCTAGCTTCTTCAGCCTTTTTCTCTGCTAACGGCTGGGCCTGTTCCTCCACGTGATTTATAATCACCATCATTCTACATAAAAAAGCTAAACATTCCTAAGCAAGGTCATTTTGTCCAAAGCCACAGAGCTCTCTGCGCACCAGTTAAAATGTTTTACACTCAATAAAAGCAGAGTGCTGAGCTTATGAAATGCTAGGAGATTGCCCGGTAAACAACCGCGTTTTGCCAAAACGAATTCACTTCGGCTTTATCGCTTTTGTCGTACGTATTTACGAGCGCACGGTACAAATGAAAAGTTTGCCTTGTTAAATCTGTCGTAAACCGTAAACACAGCAGTAAAGTTAGCGTGAAGTAGGCACGCCGAAATGGACCAGCCTAAATGAAAAACATGTAAGGCCAACAAGATTTCAGTTAGTTGGTGCGTGTAGTTGGTGTGTACTATATAAACTTTGGCCAGGTTTTTACGGCCAATTTGGAAAGTGGTAGTAAAACTGAAATTAATTGATTCAATTCATTTGAAGTTTAAGTATCTATTTTTGAGTTTTATTTTATATTTTATATTAATGGCTGTGCTCAGTGGGGGGTTAAGGATGGACCAGGGTGGGTCTTGTGGGCGGGATTAGTTCAGGCAGGGGCTTAGAGGGTAGATAAATATGTGTCGTTTCTTATTTCTGTGAAAAACCGAATGAACGGAACATTAGAAAAATCCAGTGACACTATATTTTAAGAAACATTTCCTTTATGCTAATGCTTTCAGATTGATTGTTTATCTCTCGCTCTCTCTCTGTCGTTCGCTCGTGTGACGTGTAGTGCCCCTGGCGCCGGAGCTGCAGTTGGAGCCCCTGAACTGTACGACACTGGCGGTGCGCTGGCGTTTGGCTGCGGGGAGTCCTGTGGCCGGCCTTCAGGGATTCAGACTCTTCTACCACGAGGAGAGCCAGCCCGAGAGCCCACCCATCCAGATACCACCCCACATCAACCACCACACCATCGGAGGCCTCGGTGAGCACAGACTCCACCAGTACTGCTGTGAAGGGTAGGGAGTAGAGTAGAGTAGATAAGCCAAGGATA
Source organism: Notoglanidium macrostoma (assembly GCA_030068235.1). Taxonomy (NCBI): domain Eukaryota; kingdom Metazoa; phylum Chordata; class Actinopteri; order Siluriformes; family Auchenoglanididae; genus Notoglanidium; species Notoglanidium macrostoma. The sequence goes on along the minus strand of JAQQZR010000037.1, from coordinate 1,384,004 downwards.
GTAGTTGCCAAAACTATGCTTCCTCGCTGCTACCACTTTAAGTAAAACAAGTTCAGTCCAGTCAGTATTCAGAACAAACCACCGCGTTTGCAGTGAGCTCGTTTATCACCACCCCCGAAGGCGACCGCTATTGGCTGAGCAGAACAATGCCAGAGCGGGGGCTTGTCTGTATCGGCTCTATTGACAGAAGAGCCAGTGGATGATAGATTGAAGGGCTCTTTTCAGAACCCTGTTCTCGACAAATCCCCCACTCTTTCCTCAGTGTCCACGTCCTCCTCCATTATCCCTGACCTCTCTCAGTGGCCTCTGACCTCCCATGAGCCTTTGCTGCTGCCTGAGAATGAGGAAAAGGGGGCACAGAGTGTTTGCCGTGTGCTCAGCCTTCAGCGCCATAAAGGTCACCCTTTATCTTGTCCCGTTTGCGGACCGAGGACGGACCCGGGATGCTCTGCAGGAGGAGCTGCGGCCATCTGTGGATGGAGAGAGAGAGAGAGAGAGAGAGAGGTCATCCAGCTGGTCAGCAGCTGATGGTCGGATCAGGTTGGAGCAGTTAAGCTTCAGCTGAGATTAGTTTCGGTTTTACAGACTTGGATGGTGTGAGAGTCAAGCACTGGCCCTGAATCAGTTTGGACACACACACCGCATATGATCAGAGTACAAGCTGAACTGATCACACACTCGTCTCCCAGGCCTCGGGTCTCACGCTCGCCGATATGGTTTCTGACCGACCGCAGGACAATCAGCTACAACGATGGTTGACCATGTGGTTTATTTTTTAAGCACGGACACGTCAGGGCGAGAGCTGAGATACGTTCTCTTGCAGAGAGAGAGGTAAAGAAAGACAGAAGGGTGGAGGGGAAAGGGACAGCGAGATGGAGAAAGAGAGTAGCGCGGAAGATTTACGGCGGGGCTTATTGTCGCCGTGAGGAGCTTCACTTCAAAGCTGCTGGAGTCTCTCACAAACATCTAGAGAGCTTTAACACACACACACACACACATCGGGACAGAGAAAAATACACATAATTTCCAACTCACAATATTTCATAGCAAGAAGTCAGTCAGGCATTTAGATGAGGCGTTTAAACACACACACACGCGTGCACACACACATGCTGTATTTCCATCCGCGCTGTCAGCGGTGTAAAGTACGCGCGCGGATGCCGTCAGGTTAAAGGTGACATATCTGCTGTCAGTGCATGTGGAGACTTTTTGCTGTAAGAATAACAGCAGTGTATTTATGGTGCTTCCTCATTCACACTGACCTGAGAACAGTGCTTTCTGAAACGCCGAAGACCTTTTCGAGCTTAAACAGGTCCCTCATGAGCCGTTTGCTGAGCGTTAAGGAGTGCCGAGTCAGCGGTGCGGGAGCCGTCCTGCTTCCCCTCGTCCTCTATATGAACGTTAACGCTTTAAAGAAAAATCCACCCTGAATCCAACTTTAGGTTTTTAATTGCTTCTTCCACTTTGGTGAGAGCGGTGCAGTTTTTCTGTATTTAAAGTGAGCGATGCAGCGGCGCTTTAGTGTTTCCTTCCATACACTCTGCTCAAACAGGTCACATTCCAAAACCTTCATTCTATTTCCTCCGTCAACAGACGTTAAAGCATCTGGTCTCGTGGTCGTTAGCTGTAACTACAAACGCGTGACGTCTCGTTCTGTAATAAATTAAACATCGCAGGTTATTTCTTACTTGAAGCACCACCTTGTAGGGAGAAATGTTCAGTGTGGCAGCAAAACTGTAGAACGACATTAAAACAAAAGAAATAGCTTTTCCGGTTCTAAAGAAGTGTCACGTTGAAGGTTTAAGCAGATAAATCATATAAGAAGGAAAAGTTAAACGCAAACAAATGACTCCAACGTTAAGGAGAAGTTTAATGTCCAGTCAGCGGCTCGGACTCCAAGTTTGGAGTCGGAAAATTGTAGAGGGATTGGATTAAATTTAGGGTCAGGTACATCCCTGCACCTGAGAGGCATGAGCACGCACACACACACACACACACACA
>JAQQZR010000037.1:1363424-1377126 GCA_030068235.1 Notoglanidium macrostoma | reverse complement strand
AGAGAGAGGGACGGAGAGAGAGAGAGAGAGGGACGGAGAGAGAGAGAGAGAGAAACACAGAGAGGGATGGTGAGAGAGAGAGAGACACAGAGGGATGGAGAGAGAGAGAGAGAGACAGAGAGAGAAACACTGAGAGGGATGGAGAGAGAGAGAGAGAGACAGAGAGAGAAACACAGAGAGGGATGGTGAGAGAGAGAGAGACACAGAGGGATGGAGAGAGAGAGAGAGACAGAGAGGGATGGAGAGAGAGAGAGAGAGACACAGAGAGGGATGGAGAGAGAGAGACAGAGAGGGACGGAGAGAGAGAGACAGAGAGGGACGGAGAGAGAGAGTGAGAGACACACAGAGAGAGAACTTGATGTAGACAGCAGTTACTGACCTGTTATAGATAAAGAGAAGAGGATGAATGGATTGACAAATAATAAGGTAGCGGCACACAGCAGAGCTCCACCTGCTGATGGAAAACACATTTTCAGTTTTTATGCACTGAATATCAGCACGCATTATTAAAAGGTTCGAAATCTGAAACTCTTTTGCAACCCACCCAAACTTTTACTCACAACAAACCCAGGTCAGATAAATGAGGAATAACACGAGTCATTTAAATCCCGTGGCTTGGTTTTATTACTTCTGATTACTTTTTTAAATGTAAATATTTATTCGTTAATATTAAATGGTAATCTCAAGTTAAAGTACATAATTGGAATTCAAAACTGAAATTCTCTCATGGCCGTTTTACAGACGCTCAGCTCGGCAGGCCACCGTAGATAGATCCCGGGGTCGGAGCTTTGGGCTGAACGAGTGGAAAACGTGGATTCCTGAAAATCAAAAACGTTCCAATTCACCTTTAAATCAATCGCTTCTGACGTACTAATCAAACGTTAGGCCACACTCGTAACTGAATCTATAGACATTATGAAGAGTGAAGATTAAAAGAAAAGTCCCCAGACTGGAAATCCGTATCTGTAATAATTTGTCTCCGTGGTTACAGCGGGGCTCAGAGTCTGCTCGTGAAGGACCTGCAGCCGAACACCCGCTACGAGTTTGCCGTGCGGCTGCACGTGGATCAGCTCTCCAGCCCCTGGAGTCCCGTGGTGTACCAGAGCACGCTGCCGGACGGTGAGAGAGCAACGTTAATGATGTTAAACTAGTGTTAAGGAAATAATTACATGCTGTAATTTCACATAGAAGTCAGAATAGATCAGAGTATTACTGCCATAACGGTTCTCTCTTCCTGGATGATACTGATTGGTCCGTTTTGTGTCTCCTCGCCCCCCCGTCAGTCCTGGCTCTGCCCCCTGCAGGAGTTAAAGTCACTCTGATCGAAGGAGACACGGCGTTGGTGTCATGGAAACCACCGAACGAGCCCAACGTCGCCGTGACGCGCTACACCATCCTGTACGCCTCACGCAAGGCGTGGCTCGCAGGGGAGTGGCAGATCCTGCAGAGAGAGGGTGTGTGTGTGTGTGTGTGTGTGTGTGTGTGCGTGCTGACAGATTAAATGTGTTATTTCTTATCCGACTGATTTGTTTCCTCAGGAAGCGTCACCATGGCTCTGCTGGAGAACCTGCAGCCAGGTAACGTGTACCTGGTCAAAGTCTCAGCGTCCAATCAGATGGGAGATGGGCCATTCTCACCTGCTGTGGAACTGAGCGTCAGTGCTCACGCCCACCCTGGACACACCTACCGCTCACATAGCTCCGCCCACACCACAGGTGAGGACACAAACCTCCTCTTTCTTTACTGCTTATATTCCTCTTTATTTTCTCTTTCCTTCTTTTTTCCTTTTCTGTTCATTTCTTTCTCTTGTTCTTCAGTTTCATCTTCATTTCTTTCTCCTTTGTGTTTCTTTTCCTTTCCTTTTGTCTGTTCTTTTCCACAGTTTCAGTTCTATTACTCCTTTTTCCATCTTCCTTTTTCCGTCCTGTCCTTTCCTTTTCTAATTTTTCCTTAATTTTGTTTTCTCTTCCTTTTATTATCTTTTCCTTTCCTTTTCCATCATTTAATTTCTATTCTGCATTCCTTTCTTTTTACTCTCATCTTCTTTTCTTTCCCTTTTTCTTTTTTCCTTCCTGTTCTTTTCCTTTACCATTTGTACCCTTTTCACTTTTCCCCTTTTCATTTCCTTCTACCTATTACCTACCCCACCCTTCTGTCTTTTAATATGTGTGTGTGTGTGTGTGTGTGTGTGTGTGTGTGTGTGTGTGTGTGTGTGTGTGTGTGTGTAGTGTTTTCAGATCTGGACCAGCGCTCGATGGCAGGTATTATTGTGGGTGTGTGTATCGCTCTCACCTGCATCATCATCTGTGCCTTTATCCTGGTGTGTCGAGAGAAAGCCAAGTGAGTTCTTATATGTTTTTTAAAACCTATAATACATGATGATGATGATGATGTGGATCACAGTGGACAGAATGTTAAAAACTGTAGCGGTGGTTAATTCAGAGAAGCAGACGTGTGTTTATCGGTGACACTGACGTGTTTTACGTCACACCACAGGAAACCCTGCACCACCAAAGTCAGCCGGCCCAGACAGGGTCAAGCTCCGCCCACTACAGCTCAGACGGACAGTGAAAATCAAGCCCGTGTCCTGGTGCCCATGATGGGAGAACACTTTATTGATGCGAAGGTGATTTATGCATACAGTATATATAATAATAATAGTGATTAGTGAAGATTAATGAGCGTATCCCGAAGCGTGCGCGGCTCTGATGGAGGAGTGTCTGTTTAATGGTTCTCAGGGCGGGACGGATTTGATCATAAACAGTTACGGACCCGTCAGACCCTCGGCGGAGAGTAAGAAGGCTCAGCAGTGGGGCTGGTTTCTTAAGGGCGACAAGGTAACAGGCCAAGCGGGCAAATTCAAACCTACTGGAATATAATATTACTGTGAATCTGTGACTACAACAGGTCACTGATCTCTCATTCTTCTTCTTTATTCATTAAAATAAAGTCTGTCTCTCCCTCCCTCTCTCCCTGTCTCTCTCTCCCCCCCTCTTTCCCTCCCTCTCCCCCGTTTGTGCTCAGCAGGTGAAGGCTCCCGTCTCCTCCTCCATGTTCCAGACAGGCTCGACTCTGCTCCGTTACTCCATGGAGTCTCCAGGAAGTCCGTCGCTGCAGCAGCCCTCGTCCCTGCACACCCTGCTGGGGCCACCGGGGGGCGACAGCGAGGGCTCGCACTCCAGCGAGGGCAGCCACGAGACCGGCGACTCCGGACGCTACTCACACGACGAACACGACTTTGCCAACCTGTCGTCGGGAAGCCCAGGAAGATGTCCCGGTCACGTGACCAAGGAGCACACGCCGCATCTCGCCATCGAGCTGAAGGAAGTGACATCACCGTCTAGCAGTCAGGAGTGACAGCTACAAGTCATCACTGATACACCTCAGTGAACGTAGCGTTTTTGTTTTGTTTTTTTCAGAGAGAGAGAGAGAGAGAGAGAGAGAGAGAAACTCACCCACCGTGAATGTTTTAAAGATTTTGTCCAAATAATGTGAAGTGTGATCTGAGCGAGCGCGTCACTGGAGAAGGATCACGTCATTAACAGCCGATAAAGAATGCTAATCCGATTGAAACGGGTTTCGCGCTGTTTTAGGGAACTCCTAGCCGCTAACCGGTGGCCACCCGCCACCGTCTCTGTCCATTTTTATATATTTAATAGCAACTTACACAAAGAAATGTGCGACGAGGGCCTTCCTCGTCGTCATGACAACAGATACTTCCTGATAGCAATAACGTTGCTCCTGTTTGTTCTTGTCTGTCTGTGTGTCTGCATCGGGATTGTAAGGGCCTCCGCTTTTTCCTTTTCCTTTCCTTCTACCTCAGTTATCCAGCGTTGAAATCTAAACTCTGCACGTTCCTCTGTTTAATCTTCTCCTCGTCACGCCGCTCTCAGGTTCGTTTCACGATCGTGTGTGTGCTTTTATATCTCCAGGTCCTTACAGTTCCCGTCTTAAACTACCTCCTTTTAAATGTTATTATTAATAAGTGTTACATTTCACTGTTTTTTGTATTTTTTCCTCGACTCAGGGACTCATGGTTTTAGTACGTTGGTAAAACCGTGTCGCGTCGTGGCGTAAAGACGTGGCACACGGTTTGATTGACAGGGTATCCTCGTCGAGCTCGCGCTCGGCTTCTTTCTTACCGCTGACCTTTGTTGAATGTGTGTACAGAATTTTCAGTATTTTATTTTATTTTTTTTTTGGTCTGAAATAAGGAAAAGTCTTCCTGTAGGAATTGTACTGCGTCTGTGCTAGATTCATTCTCTTCAGTTTTATTAGTATTTAATCGCTCGTAATCCACTTCATGTAACACAGCAAACCTTCGAGGATTCCCTCAAACCTTAAAATGCTTCTCCAGGCCTTTTGGGTGAGTTCCTCCTTCTTTTTTTTTTTTTATAAAAAATCCAATGGCCTTAAGATGGAGTCGGTGAAAGAGATTATTTCTGTAGAGTGACGTGAAGAATGAATGTTGAAATGCCGAAACACAAAGCGCAAAAAAACCTTTTACCTCAAACCTCAGCAGATGTGTATGTGTATGTGTACTACTGAGTACTGATTTCTAGCTCTGACCTTTAATAGAGCTGATGCTATTGTAGGTGTAGAAATGTGAGTTTAGCACTTGTCTTTTTTCGAATCGCTTTAGTCGTTTTGTAGATCACACTCGTGCAACGGTGACAGACGCCATCACCTTAAGAGCTGTTTGCTGCTCCGGTTTTGCTTTTTCTTTCCTTTCTAGTCATCTTTCTGCTGCTCACTGGGACGCTGTGATGATGACAATGAGTTTTCCTGAAAACCAGACCAAAGACGAGCGTCCCGGTGAGGAGCGGTTTCTTTTGTGCCTCCGAATCCGTCCGGCGAGCAAAGAGTTGAGATGCGGGCGATCTCAGCGCTCCTGGGGTGCAGGGGCTGGCTGCGATACAAATCATAAAAACCCTTCTGGATTTCATGCTCAAGCGCAAAACAACGAACAGATCAGTCGGCAGGTTCCTTCACAGCGAGCGTCTGGATTATAGTCGGAGGGCTGTACGGAGATGTTCGGGAATAATGTAGACGATGGATCCGTATCGCTCGTATCAGGTATAGCAGAGAATGTCGAACGTTCGATCGCAGATTCTACAATCAGAGGGAGCCGAATCCATCCGTTCCGCATGAACCAGAAGCACAATCAGATTTTAGTTCAAAAGCAAACAACCTTAAACCAAAGAATGTGGTCACCGTTGCACATTTATCTTCTACTCCTGCCCCCTTTTTTTTTTTTTTTAATTCAACGTGATATTTTATGAATCAGAAGTCGGCGCCCCGAGCGTCCCACTGCGGAGCCTTCGGCAATCCGTTCCGACAAAACCAAAGATAACGTTCCAGAAAATCACAATGAAGGTTGGCCGAGTGTGTACGTTTTCTCACTGGAGGAGAAAATGATATTTTACGTCTCATTTCTACGGAAGAGGATCAGAGCCGCGGGAAACACATCTCAGAGAATTCTGAGCAAGAAGTCGGGAACCGGGTGAAAAAAGTCAGACCTCTTTTTCCCAGAATCCTCTGGAATGTGCGTCACGCGGCCCGGATCCTCTTCCGTACGTTTCATACGTCACTGTTTAGAAAGTAAACAGACATGAAATTGAGAATCATGTATTACAAGAAAAGAAGCTGTAACGTTCTTCAGAATTTTCTCCAAATATCCTGACTTTATTCTCAAATTATTTGTAATGTTTTAAGCAGTGACCCAAAAATGCCTTTCCTTTTGCTTGTTTGGGAAATTGCCGAGCGGAAGTTCAGAGTGAAGTTTGGGTTGTTTTTCCACGATGCCGCTCTTTTTAATATTATTGTTGTTATTTTTACACTGTGAACACACACGACTGTTTCACATTTCAGTACGTTATATGTGGTGTTTTTAATTTGCTTTTTATTTCCTTTATTTTGTGTGTGTGTGTGTGTGTGTGTGTGTGTGTGTGTGTGTGTGTGTGTGTGTGTGTGTGTGTGTGTTCCTCTGCATCAGATCGGATCTCTGCACATGGTGTCCAATCACACGCTGAGCTCTGATTACATTTTAGGAAATTTCTTTTAAAGTTGATTCCGAGATGTGTGTGTGTGTGTGTGTGTGTGTGTGTGTGTGTGTATGTGTGTGTGTGTGGGGTTACATTTCTAAAGCAGCCATGTGAGACTGAAGGGATTGTAAATGAAGGACAGTGGTGTATAACAGACGGTGTTGTGTTATCAGAGCTCAGCTGTGTTACAGAGGATCACACATCGCACTCATTTCAGGAATGTGTTTGACTCTGACTGTATAACGGGCCGAAACGCAGGAACTGCGACGCTCCTGCTGCCTCCCCACATGTAGAGGATGTGGACGGGCGTGCGGGCGGGCCGCGGCTCGGGATCTGGGAGATACACACAACTAAACTCAGGGCGGCTCCCAGACCTCCCACGCTGCGGCCACACACACACAGATACACACACACACACACACCGCCACATGCCTTGAACGTTGAATGTACCTCTAATTATTCTTTGACTTATCTGTTTTTGTTTTGTTTTCTGTTTTTTCTGTTACAGTTAAATTTTTTTTATTATTATTTGTAAACCCATATTAGCAACAGATTTTGTTCAAATTAAAAATTATATAGGCACGAGCAATTAAAAGCCAAAAACTATTTTATGTCATAAAAGATTGATTGCCAGAATGAATAAATAAATACATTTTAAAGTAAATAAATAAGTGTCACGGTCATGTTTTATTTTTATAGGAAATTGTTTTCTGTGTTAAAATGTCACACAGTACCTTCTAGTAGTTCATTACTGGTGAACATTAATTATTTCAACATATTCATCAACTAAATGATTATTAAAATAGTGAAGAGTTTGGATATTTATACACAACTTATAATGATATATTAGTTCATTTACTTAAACGCTATTAAAAAGATCATACCGTCGGAGTGTACGCATCGACATATTTTACTGCGCAGATGAATTAAAAATCTGTTTATGAAATAGAACTCTCCCTTGATACAATTTTGCAGTTTGGGGGCGTGGTCAAGCACCTCTTCTGAATGGAGGGAGGAGTCTTGGAAAACTGGAGAACTGATCTCCAGTGCCAATTAGTGTTCCATTGGAATTCCAGTGGAAATTTACAATAGTGATCCAATGGGATTTGGGTTTCCTCTGGGTTCTCCGGTTTCCTCCCACTACTGAAATCATGCTCACGCCTTGCAGCCACTGTTCCTGCGAGAGTCTCCAGATCCACCCTCGCCCTTACCAGAACATGAATGAAAGATATATTTATATATTTAAACAAAATTGCATATAGGTTCCATGTCTTACAGATGATAGCTTGGTCTTACAGCTAAGAAATATGTCACATTTAGTAAAAGCGACCTTAACTGTCCGCATTCTCGCTATTTAGGCGTTTTCCTCAGTTTCACGCAGGTTTCTGAACCTATCACACCTAACTAATGGCTGCTACCGTATTGTGCATTTATAAGACTTATAACTCTAACGTTGTTAACAGCATATACATACAGAGCAAACAGCACTGAAGTGCATTAAGTGAATGTTATTAAATATCTGAGTTAACTGGCACTTCATGACAATTTACGTCAAAACTGTTTTGATGTACAGGAATAAACTGTAAATACAATAATATTTCTATAGTGTTCACTGAAAAATGTGGAGTTACAGTTTGTTTAATTAACTGAAAACAGGGCAAAGACTAACTTTTGGGAGGAAACACTCAACGAGTCGTTTGGAAGTCGAAAGAGTCGGTTCTTATTGTTGAACTGAATCAATTGAGACCGGAATTCACTACTGCAGTCGTCTGGACCAATCAGATACGTTCGTCTCATCCGGGCATTTATAGCTAGCGCTCTAAGTAATAAATAAATAAATGCATGAATAAATAAGGAAACGTTTTCTCTTCTTCGAAATTACTTGTATGATTTGTATTCTAGTGCACGACTACGTTTAAAAGTGTTTTTTTGTAACAAATACGGATGGCAAATACATTCACTTCCGCGTTGTGTAGCGGTGGCGTGACGTCAGCGGCTGGGTCGCGAGACGGACGCGCTACGAGCTCCGTAACAACGTCGCTCTGTTTTCCTCTGCTCTGCACGAGCGCAGGGTCTGAGCATCAAACGCGGCAGTTCAGACAAGGCTAACATGCTAATGGAGAGAGGGGTGCCGTGCTGTCCCGCCGCCACATGTCCTCTAATCTCACACACGGGGCCGGTTTAAACAAGTCCTGACACTGACAGGATCACTTTGAGACACCCCTAAGACAAGTTTATGTCTGTTTTGTGAGGGAAAGAGGAGTTAGAAGAAAGTGAAATAAACCGCTCCTCCCTAAAGTTTGATAGCAGTTGCTACTTTCCCATGTCCATGTCACATAAACACACACACACACACACACAGATCAGTGATTTGCTGCTGCTGCTGCTAAAGTAGAACTGAAGAGGAACAGTTAGCAGCACTTCAGTCTTTCCAACGTTTGAAGTTAATCTTACTTATTTTGGTTATTTTTAGTCTTTTGAGCCATGTGAGGTGTCCTGTAATGTCCACGGAGCAGGATAAAGATTCATTTTCGCTTAAAAGAAATAGAGGTAATGGGATTTTTCCTCGTTATATTTAGCTAACTGCTCTGCTGGCTCAGCTCAGTTTGTGTGTGTGTGTGTGTGTGTGTGTGTGTGTGAGAGTGTGTGTGAGAGTGTGTGTGGGCCTTCTTGGAGGCCTTCAATGAAACTATTTGCTTACTATTTTCTTAATAAGGAGTATATTATAACAACATTTAGAATATGTAGTGTGTTAGGAAAGTAGTGTGTGAACTTTTGGAGTGTTTACAGCTAGACACACACACACACACACACACACACACTGAGCCAATACTGAGCAAAAGTCTAACCAAAGTGTCTCCTGAGTCTTTATCATTGTTTATAAATAACACACTTCACTGCGCATTACTTGTGAGCCCGTCCTTACAGTCTGCGTGTGTTTATTCTCGATCCATCTCCTGGAGTTTTTAGTCATGAAGTTGTTGTTGTGGTGTTTTTGCAGGAGGTGACGGTGCTCTGGATGGTTTAGGAGGACCTGGCTTGCTCCTGGGGAGCCCAGAGAAAAAGAAACACAGGTCAAGTACACAGGTAGGTGATTATTTGTGTGTAAAAGTACAAAACCGCAATTGCAATCTTTTAAGTTCATGGCGTGCCAAAGAGCGACCTGAAACTGGATGTCACAGTGAAGGGTGTGAGATTGAAACCCAACAGACTGAAGAATAAACTAATAGACATGCAGTGTGTCCACTATGTGGACTAATAGACTGGTAGACAGACGGCTCATGAGATGGACGGATTGGGAGTTTTTACAAACCGATCGCAATTTTTTTTTTTCCTAGTCCTGAGGTACAATTAAGTTCGAGTTTCCTGTTAATTCTGAACACGTTTTCATTGCCGCGTTATCGTTTGGCACTCAAATGATACGTGAATCATACTGAAACTGAGAGTACAATCGATCTGCAACGTAAAATCTTGAGAGGAAACTAGAGAGACGGCCGCCTCGGTACGGCCGCAGCGGCACTAGTGCTTGATTTTGACGGGGATTGATGTCAACATGGAGATAATCAAAATGTTAGAATTGTGTATCCAGCCCCTCAATGTAAATAGAACCATAGAAATATGATTATTGTTGCTCCTCTGTGTAACCTCTGACCTCTCCGTTGTCGTCCTCAGGCTCTGTCGTTCGCGCCGCTCTCTGAATATGCACCTCCTCCGAACCCGAGCTCCGATCACCTGGTGGCTTCCAACCCGTTTGATGATAACTACAACTCTCCTCCTGCGTCCCTGAAACCCCTGAACAGCACCAGCCCCTACTTCGGCCCGTCTCACTTCCCAGCGTTCAGTGGTTATGGGCCGCCCCGTATGGTACCGCACATCCAGAACAGGTTGCCCGCTCCTTTTGGGTCACCGTTTCAGATCCGGAACCAGCCACACCTGTTCGCCCAGAACGCGATGGGCCCGATGGGCTTTAACCGAGCGCCTGGGTTCATCTACACCCACCCTGAGAACCCGGCCTTCGCTAATCACCCCATGTTTAATAACAACGGCGGCATACACCAGCACTTCAGACCAGGTCCTGGAGAGAACATCAACCAGCTTTCACTGTCCAACGTGAACCAGAACCACGGCCCTGATCTGATGTTCAGCCCAGACGCGGGTATGTGTGGGAATCGTCCTGTCGCTGTGGTGAAATCCGGCCCGGACATGAGCCCTGGACTGAACTTCACCCAGCCTACGACGCCCAAACAGGAGCCGGGCGAGAGCGGAAATAAGATCGCTACGCCGCCTCGGAAACCGAACAAGATCTTGGAAGAGGGCGGAGCACAAGAGAGCCAGGCGGAGCTTAAAGGGAAACACAGATCTAACGTAGAAGGAGGTGCGGAGAAGATCAACGGTGTCCTCCACCCCAACACCGAGCCGCTAAAAAAGTCTTTTCTACCTGTCACGGAGAACAGCGGCGAGAGAAACCGGCGGCCCGCCGGCAACAAAGCCGGCAAGAGAAATCGGGTGAGTGGCTCCGCCCCCCCTGAGCCACTGTACCAGTGCGGGATCTGCCTGAGGGAAGTGAACGATGATCAGGAGGCCATCTTGTGCGAGGTCTTGTGTCAGAAATGGTTCCACCGGGTGTGCACGGGAATGACGGAGACGGCTTACAACCTGCTGACCGCCGAGATGGCCGCCGTGTGGGGCTGCGACGCCTGCGTGGACCAGAAGGAAGGAGCGCAGCTGCTCAAAACGAGGGAGGCGTCCGGCTCGGCTACGGCGACCAGCGAGGGGCAAGCCTGAGTGACGCGTGTGTGTGTGCGCGCAACATTTTAACCTATATTGTTTTCTTCAGATGTTGAAAATAATGTAAACTGTAACTTTATAAATCGCAAATCCATTTTGTTAAATCTGTATCCTGACGCAGCCACAATTCGTAGAATTGAAGAAACCTAAACTTGCATAAAGCGAGACATTCAGTTTGAAAACTCTTAACTCATTTCTCGTAACTCGGTTCTGGGTTATGTGTTTGTTGAAGCCCCGCCCCTTTATCTCACAGCGGCCGCCCATCGAATAACGACCCATAAAATGTTAAAATGGCGAGTAAGCGTGAGTGAAGAGTTGAAGTTGAAGAGAGCGGTGAATTTTGTAACCAGAACGCTTTACTGACGTATGACATTTAAGATAAAAATTACAGGCAGGCGATTCGATGATCTAAAAAAAAGAAAATTGCAGTTTTAAATCTAAAGTGTAAAATATTTCTTTTTCCCGATTTCTTTCCCACATTTTGAGTGTTAATTTGTTCTTGTAAATTCTAATTCTGTTTCTCACTTTTTTTTTTTTTTTTTTTTTTTTTTTTTTTATAACGCAACAAACTGGTCAGTATGTATCCTGAAGCATCGTGTTCAAAGCATCGAAGAAACATTATCAAGTATCGTAAAAATAAATCAGAAAATAAAAACCAGGATTCGAAGCTTCCGTTGCGGTTACGATCTCGGATACGGATTTGCGATTTGTAAAGTCCCCTCGTGTTATTTACACACAGTTTTCTCTTTTCCTTTTCGTATCTTGCGTTTCTAATTAAAATCTCTCGGTTACACCGAATTTGTGTACATGAATACTGATGTTGGGGTTTTGTGCTAGTTCTTTGTCGTCTGAGGCCGGATGTCTTCCTGTGGCCTGCGCGATACCGTTATCTCCATCTTCTGCTGTAGGAATTCATTCGAACATCAGTAATATTTTCTCACCTTTTCTTCCTTACTTGGTCCTGAACAAAACCCGCCCCCAGTTAGCGCTCCTCTGTCACACGACAGGGTGGAGGAACACGCTCGGAGGAAAGCGCTATCCGCCCGCTTCCTCATACTGGAGCTCACATGCCGGATACAGTGTAACACTGACAGGAGCGAGAGAGAGTATGCCACGCCCACCTAGAGTGCACAGCCAATTGCGACTTCCCAGAGTCCCGGTCGTGCATGGGCGTGGCATCGACGGGATTCGAACTGGCAACCTCCGAGAAACAGAGTGCGAACACCTTTTATGTTAAAACCAAACATCAGTATTTTTAACGCTTGAAACGGTTTCAGCTGAGTGATTATTTTTCCAGTTGAGGCGGGAGAGATGATGATAATATCAGTAATAATATCACATTTAATTTTCTTCCCAGCTTCGACTTTCCAGTCACTTTGTTGTACATGTTTGGAATTCTAAATGCAAGTTCTTCTGAGGAACGAAATCCAGACATGTTTTACACGACGGTTTAATCGCTTTATTCGATACGATATCGCATTTATTAAACGACCTGCTCATCTGGGGGGAAAACCCACTCACTGGTACCGCACGCGCTGCACTCGGAACCTCTTCACTCGTCACGTCGGAGGAACGAATGAAGAATCTTACAGCGCTGAATGTAGCGATGATCGTTTTTCTGAGTGATTACGCTTTGTGAACGACGCGTCGTCGAGTCTCGGCGAACATTTCTGCTTTGCTCGTGCTCCGTATGCACTCGGCTTTGCTGCATTGTTCTCCTTTTGCCATATCTTTCTGCCACTGTGCCATTTGTTAATATTTCTGAATGTAATTGTGATTAATGTAGCATACAGAGAGATGAGAGCTGCGATTACAATAATAATAATAATAATAATAATAATAAGGCACACTTATTATTTAGTGTGTGCACTAAAATGCTTTTAAATGATCTTTGATCATGTAATGGCATTTCTTTTTCTGGTTTATTCTGTTTTATAAGAGGGTTTGTTACTTGAAGGTAGAAGAAATTGTACAGAATATATCAGTCCAGGATTTATGGATGGTAAATAAAAGGATTTATAACATCTCCAGAGTTATTTGTTGTTGTTATACATTTTTGTACTTGAATACAAGTTCATAGTTTTGAGACAATAACCAACAATTGTAATATACACTATATGGTCAAAAGTTTGTGTACCCCTGACCGTCATACGTGCTTGTTGAACATCCTGTTCCAGATTTGGTAAAGTTCTACTCTTCTTGGAAGGCTCCTCACTAGATGCAGCGCGGCCGTGGGGATTTGTGTTCATTCAGCTACGAGAGCTTCAGTGAGGTCAGGCGCTGAGGTTGGGTGAGGAGGTCTGGAGTGCAGTCGGAGTTCCGGTTAGAATTCCGACACCATCATTTATAAATGATGTCATTTTGAGCTAAATGAGATGTTAAATCAGAAATTTAACATAAATCAGATCTTTGAGCTAATCGGGAATTCAACATGTCTGAAATTTGAAATCAATCAGAATTTTAATGTTGCTTAGGTCAGACTTTTGGGATAATCAAGCAGAATTTTAACATAAATCTGAATAATGAGATAACAAATCAGAAATGTAACATCGGGTAGAATTTATAGAGAAATCAGAATATAGAGAGAGCAAGAAATTTTACATAAATCTGAAGTTTTGCCTAAGTTTGAAATTTGGGATAATAAATCAGAATTTTAACGTAATTCAGAATTTTTAGATAAATCTGGTTAGAGAATAAGCTGACAAAAATTCATCATTTTGACATGAGTCAGAATGTTGAGATGTCAATGTCAGATTTTTTTAATAATAATAATAAATAAATCCATCTGGGAAAATCGCGGGGAAGCTGGAGCCAATCCCAGCATCTTGGGGTGAGAGGCGGGGTACACCCTGGGCAGGTCGCCAGTCCAC
>JAQQZR010000037.1:1335256-1353846 GCA_030068235.1 Notoglanidium macrostoma | reverse complement strand
TTTTTTGTTTTTTTTTTTTGGCTCTTTATGTTTTTGAGTTACGCTCCTTAACAACAGTGATCAATTATATATATATATATATATATATATATATATATATATATATAAAATTACGTTTTTTAAAAAGTGTATTTGATTAATTGTGAAAAACTAAAAATAAATAAACAACAAAAAAGCAGTACTATAACGCCTTTGGCTGAGGCCCAAGACGTTACTATAGTAACAGCGACGTTTTCCGGAAGTCCGTTTATGATTGGTTGTATGTCAATCAAATGTTTGACAAATATCTATTTGTCATATATTATTATTAATATGATTAAAATAATAGTATTATCGTTGCAGGATTTGATATTTTCAGAAGTAAAAATCTTTATAAACTCTAATCTAATAACTAATCAGATCATAAAAAACCCCAAAATAAAATTAAAATAAATTCGTTTATATTTCTGGGAAGCGGAGTTAAAAAAAAAAATTATATTACTATTTAAAAATAAAAAATAACAATAACATGATGAAATACACATTCTGACCGAAACACATTACAATCTACGAATGACAATTCAGCACGATCTACGCTTCCTGCTTGCGTCACTCCTGTTGCATTTTGGGACTTGTAGTGAATCAGCGCGTTGGACGTCCTGCCGCGGAGTTTTAAAAAACTACATCTCCCATGATGCATGTTAAGTCGTATTGTTGTTATGTTATTGTTGCTGGTCGCGCTTAAAGGCAGTGTTGATGTTTTGAGGCGTGTAATATCCTAGACAGAGTCGTTGTGCACTGAGGACATTTTCTCAATTTCCTCCCTGCTGTGGATAAAGACAGGAATCTTTTAGAGGTAACGTTGACGAAATGTTTGGACATTTTTCTCACGTGCTTTAAGAAGTAAAGGCGTCTGTGCGATGCGTTGCTCTTTTACCGAAAGGCTTTGCGGTGTTTGGGGGAAACAGCTGATCAGCAGCTCTTGTATTCTGCAGCTGTATGATTAGGATTAGCTGTTTGCCTTTAGCAGGCCTGCACTCGGTCTTTAAGCGCATTTACAGCTCAGAATTGTCGATGATTCATGATTGCCGATGGCGCAGTTACAGAGCTCGCGGATGTCAACACTTAAATGTTCTCGTTTTTGGTTGGAATCACCTGACATGTCCTAGTTTAAGGATAACTGCGCGAAAATGTGTTCACGTGGAAAAACCGGTTACTATAGCAACACATGAATTACGTTGAATTAATCTAAATGTTTAATGTTTGGTTAAATAATATTATGTTTGGGGTTTTTATGAAACTTTAAGAGTTGAAAAGAAAAGTTAAGAGCTGGCTATTTTTTTCCGGCAGCGTTTGATGAACGTGTTCTCGCGATATTTGGCCTTCTACACCGTTTATACAGCGATGCAGTGAAGTATCGCGAGACTTGCGCTGTCTGTGTAATAGCAGGTATATTACACAGGTATGCTGTACCTGCTTCACTGCACCACTTGTAGTGCATTGCCAGGTTCAGGATATTCTATCGTGAATATGAAATTTAATACAAGGTGGACTATAAAGAGGCTAAAATTCATATATAAGGCTGTATCTAGGAAGGAGGAACAGTGGATTGAACAGTGATTTAGAAAAAAAAAGGCAAATCTACCTAATAGATGTGTATTATTTTGTGTAAACTCATCTTTCCTGATGTGTTACAGCTTTAACTTTGTTACAAAGCGCTGACACTGGAGACTCCTTCCATTTCTCATGTTTATGTGGAGTGTCCGTGAGCTGTTACTATGGAAACCATGACGTATTCATTTAAACCTGTGAGCTGTGGCTGTGCTACTGACAGGGCTGCTGTTATAGAAAATTAATCAACACCTTCTGACCAATTAGAATCCAGAATCCGACAAGGCTCTGGTATAATGCGTAATAAAAATGTCTTTACGCATTCAGGTTCATCGTCGTAAACTAGTCAGTGATCATGCTCGAGTTCAGACAAGTGCAGCTGTGAGTCACCGTCAAGAGGAAACGGCTCAGAGCGATCCGAGCTGAGCTGCCTCATTGCAAACAGCACTGTAGTGCTCTCTGAGATGATGAACTTGACCTGTAACAGATCTTTTCCTCAAAGAAATGCGTTTACCTTTTCCTTAAATACATGGGAATCTTTAAGTGCTCACTTCAGACCAGGGTAAACTTATAAAACAGCAGTGATGGTGTGTGTTTATATATTTATTTTAACACAGAGTGATGCTGTAATATCATACACATCACCTCCAGCTTTCCAGAACAGTTGCAGTTTAAGCATTGGGGGCGGGGCCTAGAGAGGGGGTGGAGTCACACCAACCCACACTAAACATGATTGTTTTTTTTTTTTAATTTTTATTATTTTGTGTTGCTGTAACATTTCACGAAGTGTTCGTTGGAGGTGCCGAGCTCATGTCGAATGTCCCGTTGTGCTGACGTCGGGGAGAATCCGTATAGTCTGCAAAATTATTTACAAATAAAAGAACGTAAAGTATTGTGATATTGCATAAGTATTCACGCCCTTTGTGGTGAAATCTCTGAGTCGCTTCTTCAAACTTGGCTAAGAATTACGTCATGAGCACATTCTGTGAGTTTATCGCTCTGTTTCGCCCCCTAGTGGAATAGCTAAAACTAGCTCTTTGTCCAAATCCTTTAATCCAGTCACACAAGTATTCCACAAAAATGAGTTTAATACAGAACATGGATTATAAATTCATTTGGTGTGCTGGATCAGAGCCTTTATTGTTCCGGTCCCAGCGCACGAGTCTGCGAGGTTCAGAAGACTCCGCCCCTCTGGCCCCGCCTCCCAAAGTTTAATGTTGTAATTGCACCAGAAAGTGTGGTTCCTGTTTAGATGACAGGAAGTCTGATTGTGTCCGAAACTACAACACCGAATGAGTGGAAGTTTACTACACCATGGGCAGAATTTTCTTTTCTGAACTGCACTTTTAATAAAACGCATTGCAGCTGCACCTGTGATGGTTTTTCTGGCCGGTTAGCCCCTCCTCCTGGTTTTATTCCTACATAATCATTTACCAGCCTGTTTGGCATGACGTTATCACCGGAGCGCACAGAGCTCGTGCGATAAACACGGCTGTAATGCATACAGACGTGAACAGGCTCATTTTCATAAGCAAATGCGCTCACAGATGTAGCTGAGACGCTGCTTTGTGTTTTCTCCGTAGCGCCGAGGCTTTTTGCCGCTCGCAGACATGTCGGAAAGCTCGAGTGACACCGAGTCCTCCTGCGGATGGACTGTTATCAGCAACGAGGTGAGTCTTTAACTATAATAATAGATAAAAAACCCCACACACATTCTAGTGGCACCGCAGCTGCACACACTGTATCATGGTGCTGCCACCCTGAAGCTGATTATTTTCCTGTAACACTCAATGCCAAAGCGTTTTATTCCTCTTAAACAACAATGATAACCATTTACTTTGATAATGACTGCAATGTCATCCGATTATAGCCTCGAAACAAGTTAGTTCCTGATCTCACTTACGTTATAGCAGCTATAAACTCTCTCTCTCTCTCTCTCTCTCTTGTAAAGTTAATAACACAAAAACCCTCGGCAGGTCCATAACATGACACTCCTTTTCCCTTTATATTCCAATTTAAACAGAATCTGCATTTATTTACTCCGTTTTCTTATGGCCGAGCTTATTAAAACGTGTACGCTGTGTTTCCTGTAGGGCTCGGACATCGAGACCCTAGGACCCGACATCGGGGCAGATGATGATGCAGAGGAGGCAGCTGGAGCTCCTGCACCGGAGCAGCCCGTTTCTTCACAAGGTAGCACTCCAGAGGTCGCACTCGCATCCCTATGAATTCCATAATCAGTAGCATCTTGACTAACTCGATGGACTCGTCCTGAACCTGTTTGCAGCTGAGGACACAGGGGCGGGGGAACAGTCCTCTTTGGACGTCACGGTTAAAGCGGACAAGGCGGCTCCGGGAGCCGAGCCTGCACAACAGGTACGGTCTGATTCATACAGCGTCGATACTTTAATATCGAGCCCTAATCATGATTTAGCCTCACCCATGTGCGTCAATTTCTCAGTTAATTCAACAGCAGAGAAAAGCTACAGACAAAACCAAGCTGTTTAAAATCTTATTATTGAAATCTAAAATAAACTCGCACGATGCTGAGAATTTTGGCCATTGTGTGTGTGTGTGTGTGTGTGTAGGCGGGAAAGGAGGCGGGTCAAGAGGACCACGTCCATCTCTGCTCCTCCAGCGATCACTCCGACATCGTCACCCTCGGAGACTCCAGGGAGGCGGAGCTCGGGGTGTGGGAGGAGTCTGTTGCCAGGGAGGACGAGGACACGGGGAGCGATGAGCTCTACTTGGGGACGTCGTCAAGCAGCCAGTACACGTTCAGTGCTGCAGAGACAAGTGAGTCTCACACACACACCAAATCTCAGAAGGCTGTTTAAGACTTCAACCCCAGAGAAGCGCGATCAGCTACGTAAATAAGCAGTTCTGCCAAAGCAGATCTCTATCCTGGTCTTTTTCTTTTCACAAAGGACGGATACTGAAAGATAAAAGACGTGCCCGGTGTTGTCAGGCTACATCGGAACGGTCCAGTCAGGACAGTAAAAGAGATCTGGAGATATCTCACGGCGCGGCCGCGGCAGCCATTCCCCCACTACGACCCCTAGGGTCCCTTCTTTGTTGCTCGTTGGCTAAATAGAAGTCCTGCAGAACCTGAAATGATCACCAACAAGCAGCGGCGCCGTCACCAGCGAGTGTATTTATCACGAGTAGTAAAAGAAATTGTATTTCAGATGCATTATCTGTGCCACTAGCTAGTATCATAGTGGAATGACAAGACAGACACTGAAGAGGATTAATCACAAAATAACCCCACCGTAACTTTAACGTAGCGTAAATACACGGCTCCGAGGAGATCGGGAATGGTGAGGGGAAGTAACTGCGAACCTGTTTTTATTTTTGTTTGCATGTACAGCATTTATCGTGCAGTCCAAGCAGAAGGGTTTGGTTAGTCGGTCAGTCGAACGAAAATAAACAGAGATGTGTCCAAACCCTGGTTAAGGCTTTGAATCCATAAATGTGCCCCGAGATTCCCAGAATGGGAAAACAAAGTGGAATGTGATTCCCGAATAAATATTAGAAGCTTTGGCTCTTCTCCATGCGTGTGACTGTGTATTATTATGAGAATGGAAATAAATCCGCAGTGACGGTTCTCTGTGTGACGGCAGACTGGCTGAGGAGCACACGGGCCTTCTGTAGGAGCGTCAGATGCTTTACACAGCAGCTGCACACCATCCCCTGCCTCTCAGGTGCTCCGTGTGTGTGTGTGTGTGTGTGTTTGGATCTTGAGCAATGTGGCATAACATCCTGTGACATGAAACAGTTGATGAAACCTCCAGAAAGTGTGTGTGTGTGTGTGTGTGTGTGTGTGTGTGCGCATGTTGATGTGGAATAAACAGGTTCTGCCACATCAGTGTGATGAAACTTTCAGCCATTGGTGTTGGTGCACATTACTGTCAGTGTTTTCCTGCATGGTGTGTGTGTGTGTGTGTGTGTGTGTGGGAAATTGTACAGGAGGGCTGATGACCTTGTCGTGTTGTGGCCCTTAACATGCCGTGGTTTGAGTGTGTGAGCTTATCACTGAGGGCTTATCTCTCCACTCTCCCGCTTCAGCACACTGTGACATTGGACCACATCTGATGTTGTTTCTTGGAAAATCAGATCTGATCCCGTTCCATTAATATTCAGAAAATCCCAGTCCGTATACAGAGCATTTCCCAAATATTATGCATCGTATACGGACAGTGTACGGAATTTTCCGGATTGTACTGGAAAGTTGGAGGGATTTTTATCAGCAGTCTTTTAGAGATCGCATTTCTCCAGAAACATGCAGCGGATGTACAGTATACACTGCTACACACGCTCACACTCGGGTCCCCCAGCATCCGAAAGCACAAAGCGATCCGACTCCGAAGCGACCCGTTCTGGAGACTTGCGCGTTCGAGCGAACGAACACGCTACGTGGGACGCAAAGTGTTTGAAACGAGTTATTTATATGGTGATTAACTCGTTTATCGAGCGTCCTGCATGGTCAGGTCGTTTTTCCGAACGCTTTGCACTTTGTAAAGGTTTGTCCGAGGATGTTTTTAGCTCTACACGCGAATCAGCGAACATTTATTCGTTTTTTTTTAATTTTTTTTTTTTTATCGGTTTTCATTGTTTTTCCCTCTTAAACTTGACGTAAACACCAGAATGTTTTTCCTGTTCTGGATTTGCTCATCTCTGTAAAACAAACAGCCTGCTGTTCTGCCCTGCATGCTGGACACGCTTGTGTTTATAGCGATGATGTGATTGTGTGTGTGTGTTGTCATTCCTCGGCTAATGTGTTTTCCTTGCTGTGACGTTCCCAGTTTTCCCAGCGGAGTGCGCCGCACGCAGAGGCTCCAGCAGCACGGAGGACGAGGATGCCGAGGCGAAGGCCAGCCCGGGGGTGGTTCGGAGGCGCAGGCTGAGGAAGAACACGGCTGGCTCGGAGGCGGAGGAGCAGAAGGACAAAGAGGAGGTGAAACATGCCGCATTGTATTTCCTTAGTCCCGGTGCTGTAGTCACATGACCTCATGACTAAAACAAATGACCCTAAACAGTAAACTCTGCACTAAAGACTCCAGAGTTTTGGAAACCCTATAAATGCTCCAAAGCATCATTATAGTGTCTTTATAAATGTTTTGGCAATACTGTAATCTCTGTAGCCAGACATTTAGGGATGATGTATACTTAACCTAACCTGAGCGTGAACACTAGAGGGCAGCGTCACATGAACCAAATCAGAATTTACAGAAAAAGAAACATTTTCTACGTTCGAAGAAAACAGAAAGTAAACCACGCAGTCCTGCAGCAGCAAACCGGCCGCTAGAATGAACTGCAGCTGGTATAAATCCTCACACACGCGACAATATGATTTCTTGTTTATCATTCTAGTTTTCAGTGAATAAATCACACACTAAGGAGATCGTATCCCAGTGTGAGACGCAGACCTGGAAGGCAAGGGGAAAACCCTGACCTACTCGCTCGTGCTGTTCATTCACAGCTGTCCATGAGGGAGCTTTATCATAGCGGAGACATTTTAATCTTAAAGGCTCCAAGCTGAGATTTGTTTTTGGAAGAAATAAGTGAAGGTTGACATTTGAGGTGTATTTGGAACAGCATCAGTCCGAAACCGTTGATGAAACCCGCAGAAGATGCGTCACAAAGTCTTCATGCAGTCGAACACGGAGCCAATCAGCTGTGGTCTGGGAAAAAAACAACAACAACAACAACAAAAAAAACCCACGACGCATGGATAGAACCACACCGCACACCCTGCTTACCCATAATCCCCCTCTCTGTCACAACGCAAATACCCAGACGTATAAACATTGCCTTTGGTGATTAAAAGACTCATGAGTAACTCTGTCAATCCTATAGGATGGAGATGATGGTCAGGAGGAGGAGGAGGAGGCTGAGGAGCAGAAAGAAGCTCGCGCCCATCATCAGCGCCAGAACAGCGGAACCCTGAACAAGTGCATCCTCCTCGCCCTCGTCATAGCCATCAGCATGGGCTTCGGACATTTCTACGGTGAGGACTCGGCTTGGCGTTCCTCATCATCATCGTTTCCATTTCACTGTTAAATCTCATCGCTCGTCTACAGGAAGCTTACGCCTCCGGAACGTTCTGATAACACGCTAGGGCAGCTACACCGTCACAGATTTGACCACGTGACCGCAGTCGAGCTGCATCTGGTCATGTGATCTTTTTTACTTAGCTTAGAAATGCAGCAGTTTCTCAGTCTCAAGGGTGTGACATCACATAATACTGTATACAATAAAATTGAAAGAAATTTAATACAGTGTGTCCTTATCAAATATCTAGCAATGATGTTAATATTGAATAAGCAATTAATTTGTTTTTATTGCGAAATATATTTTATATATATATTATATTGTACTGATTGTTGTAATTTGTTATATTTATTATTTATTTTATATGGTTATTTTTGTTACTATTTAATGCATTTCACTGTTTTATTCTTTTTACTCTCTTGTTTTATTTATTTATTTTTAACAGCAAATGCAATTTTAAATGTATGAAAGTGACAAGATGTTATAAATAACACACAGCATATAATAATCTACTTTATTATATTAACCATGTTTTAGTGTTTTTAAAGTAGCATTAATTAATTGTAATTAATTGTAATATTGTTCTTTGGATTACAAAGCATTGCTCTCATTATAAACGAAGTGTGAACGATGTTATATATAGAGTTTAATGTGCTTTATTCCCCCCTTGGTTCCCTGTGCTGTTCGACAGGCACGGTGCAGATCCAGGAGAGGCAGCGGCTGGTGGAGAAGACTCGCGTGAACGACATCAGCAAGGTGTGAGCACGTTTCTCGTTATTCTGCTACTCGCTCTGAGTCTCCTTCTCCTGCTGATCTCTCCATCTGCCCCGATTCATCACTCGATGAAATGAGAAGTATGAAGAGTAGAGTAGAGGAGAGGAGTGGTTCTGCAGGACTGGAACTGAGAACCACTGTACTGTTTTCCAATCACGCAAGATTATTTAAAGGTGTTCATGCCATGGAGTTCATGCTTAAAAAAAACTGAGATGTGCATATTTGCTAGCCCAGGGATCATACTAACCGTACTAGTTGAAGACTTTACTTAAAAAATAGATCTTTACTGTGAAATGGTTCCTGTTCATGTACATCTGTACAGTCAGCTGCAGAATTATTGGCACCCTTGGTAAAGATTATGAAAAATAAAAAGGTTCGCCTTGGTGCCTCACAGTTCCAGGGTTCCATCCTGAGCTGGAGTTAGCGTCTGGGTGGAGTTTTCCCTTAGTCCGTGTGGGGTTCCTCTGGGTTCTCCAGTTTCCTCCAACAAGTTGTACTCCCATCTTGTGCCCAGTGTTCCCGGGACAGGATCGGGACTCACCCTGAACCTGAGCAGGATAAAGCGTTTACTGAGAGAAATAACATTTACTTTAACTAAAGGCGGGACATCTCTCATATTCACAGTCTCAGATTAAGTTGGGTAATGACAGATTTTTTTTCATAACCATTTTCCCAGCTATAGCAGGGGTGCCAATAATTCTAAAGCTGACTGTATACTTAACCAGCATTACTGTACATTTCAAACCAGTGTGTGTATGTGCACTGGTGCATGTAGCATTGAAAGTCCTTGCTAGATAACAAGCCTTCGAGAAAAGACAAACTAATTGAAATCTCTTCAGAACGCGAGCAAGACTTCAGCATGTGAATTTTAGAAGAGCTTCATTTCACCAGGGTTTGAAATGTACAAGTGCTGACACGTTGGCGTCTCTTCTGTCTGCCATCTCTGGTGAACTTTGTTACAGATTCAGTGGCTTCTTTCTCAGTCTTTCTCTCTCTAATTTCATCCTTGATGCACTATTCTGGAACTTGGGTAGCGTTAACTTGCTGAACAAGGTGAAGTGGATTTTGTGAAGGCTAAGGGTTTGTTAAGGAGTATTTCTTCATTTTAGATCCACATTTGGCATTAAAAAGATATTTGACCACAGCCCAATTTTCAATTCCGATATTATCCAACTGGAATGGTTAACATCATCTAGTTGGATGGTTCAGACTCTTAATTAAAGCGTATCTCTGTGCATTCAGGATGTGGTTGAGAGTCTGAAGGATTATCTAGAGGAGAAGCAAGACATGGTGAGGTCCCTGACAGGCATTATGGATAAGATTACCAAAGAGAATCAGCATCTCAGAGCCAGAGAGGCTGAACTACAGGTAAATGCCTGCCCCAATTATACTCAAAACTCAGCAATTAGTTTAGATTGGTAAAGTTGAAAGGCTGCTCCAACAAAATTCACCATTGATGTGTTTGATTGGACTGTGAGTTTAATTGAACTTGGAGATCCATCAGGTTAAGTGGTTTGACCTGATTTTACCTGTTAAACACAGGCTCAAAGGCAAGATTTACTCACACAGCTTCAGCAGGCCAAGAGTGAGATGGATTCTCGTCAGAAGCACCTAGCCTCAGAGAACCGGGCGCTGAAGAGCACTCTGGAACGAGAGGAGGCATCTCTCGTGGCCCTGCAGGACGAGCTCCGTCGTCTCCGGACTCAAATCCGCGAGCTGGAGGAGAAAGGAACTGGCTCTGACTCGATCCTCTCTGAGAACCAGCGTCTGAAGGACCACCTCCTGGAGGAGAAGCAGAGGATCCGGAGCTACCTCAGCCAGAAGGAGGCACTGATGGCGGAGGCTCAGGTGCTCCGGAAGGAGCTTGATAAGGAGAGGAAAGTGACAGAACAGTTGAGGGAGGAGCTGGAAGAGCTGAGCCAGCAAGATCCTGGGATGCAAGGAGAAGGAGAGGTTGACACCGAAACTGAGGAACTCCAGGCTCGACTTCGTGAACTTGAGAAGAAGCTGAGCTTTGAGCAGCAGCGTTCCGACCTGTGGGAGAGACTGTACGTGGAATCGAAGGAAGACCGAGCCAAAGGGGACACGCAGCCCAAGCCCAGGAAATCGAAAGAAGGCGTGCTCGGGAAGGTCAAGGAGACGTTTGATGCCGTGAAGAACTCAACCAAGGAGTTCGTTCACCACCACAAGGAGCAGATCAAGAAAGCCAAGGAAGCAGTCAAGGAGAACCTTAGGAAGTTTTCAGACTCTGTCAAATCTACGTTTAGGCATCTGAAGGACTCCACAGCAAAAGTGTTCGAGAGAATCCAAAGGCCACAGGACAAAAGATTCAACGAGAGGAAGGATGCAAAAACGAGGCAGCAACAATTTCAGCAAGAGAGTTTCAAAGAACAACAGAACCAGCGTTCAGAGGAAGAACACTGGCATCACCACAGGCAACTGCACCAACATCCTCGCAAATCCACAGTGGACTCTTCCTTCCAGGCAGACTGCAACACACGCAAACCAGGTGCCCAGAAGCAGCAAAGAACTATGGGATCCAAAGCTGTGCCTAAAGGATGCACTGGCGTCTTTGACTGTGCCTACCAAGAATCCATGAGCCTCTTCAACAAGGCCATGGAGCCCATAAGAGCAGACGAGTTCCACCAGCTCCTGCGCAGCTACCTGCAGCAGGAAGTGGGTCAGTTCCATCACTGGAGGGAGCTCGATAGCTTCATCAACAGTTTCTTCCAGAACGGACTTTTTATTCATGATCAGATGCTGTTCACGGACTTTGTCAGCGGAGTAGAAGACTACCTGGTGGACATGGACGAGTACCAGGACGGGGATGACATTGTTTTTGAGGATCTGGATGATTACATATACAAGCACTTCTTCGGCGAGACTTACTCAGAACAGAATGGTCAGAATGGTCCAAGGTAAGAGCATCTTATTTGTCCTGATGTTTTTCCCCCCAGCTGTAAATCATCTCCATTTAAGTACACCCTTAGCACAGCGACCCGGCATTTTTCAGGATCTCAAATGTTGGCAGGTGGCTATATTTCGAGTGCTCAGAATGGGAAGGAACTTTCTAAAGACTTCCGAACAAATTCAGGTACGGCGTTTGGATTTGTCAAGCATGTGTTGGAGAGTGTTGGGTTGCTGTGGTCTGGGCTTGTACGATGTGCACTGCATGTGTTCCTGCGACCGCTAAGCTCACCGCTTTCCTCTCTATTACCTTTTAACCACTAGGTCTGAGAAACAGTAGCTCCTGCATGTTGACAATACCTTGCTGTGAGCGACGTGCGAAGCTTTAGGGTAAAAACACCTATTTAAAACAAACAAACAAACAAACAAACAAACAAAAACACGTGTGCTGTTTGTAAATTTGCAGTCGACCCTTTGAAGGCCCAGGGTCAAAGGTCAAACCGGAGCGGGAGTGCCAACAACAGCAACATCAACAGCAGCAGCAGCAGCGAAAGCATCAACATTCACGCCCTCTGCCTCCTCGAGACAGGAAGTGGGCCCGATCAGGGCGCAGCTCCGACAGACACTTTGCCGAAGTCAAAATAGAGCTCGGGCCAATGCCGTTCGATCCGAAATACTAGCAAACGTTCTCAGTTAGTTGTTTCTATTGTAGCTCTTAGATTTGACAATAAAAGTGGCTGTTATGCAGACATGTTTGGAATAATGGTGCGTTCAGCTCATGACACAATGACGTTTAAAAGCGCTAGAAAAGAATAGAAAACTCGTAGATACGAGTCAAAGCGAGAGTAAACCGTGAAACGCTTTCTTTGGTTCTGTGCTGAAACTTCACAAATTTTCGAAAATTCCTGACATGACATGAACGCACTATAAGACTAACGAACGCCTCGCTTCACTCTGCCTCCCCAAATGTTGTGATTTTGCACAAATCTAAAAGCGCTAAATGTTGAATGTTTTCTTGCTCTATGTGCGTAGGCTAATCTGCGGCTAGGTTTCAGTAGGCAAGCAGACTTTAACTAGCTAACTGTTATTCAGCTGTAATTGCCAGAGAACTATATACATAGTGATGTATGAGAATGCACTTGATTTAAATTAAGCACTGTGTGTTGGTAAGAGGTAACAGTTTATTTGTTTTAAATAGACTAATTTAAATGCGCAAAAATTGTATTCGGTCCTTCGTAGGACCAAATAATTAAGTCTGATCTACTGAGCTTTCAGCTGAAGTACTAAGAACTGTGGATCACTTCTGTCTCTTCTAGCTTGGTGTTCATTAAGCAAGTTTATTGCTGCTAAGTGTCAACACTTGGTCGTTTCAACCCGGAGCTAAATGTTCGTTTCCATCCTGGGTGTGTTGTGTGTTTCTCATTTTATGTCATGTCATGCTGGATAGGTCACATTCCAGTTGGAATTGTCTTTAAATTGTCCAAAATGTCATTCTTTTTGGTTGCTGTTTAGCAGGTCATGGGGGAAAAAAAAAACCTACAATGAAAATGTTATTTTGCTCGAGGTCTTGCTTCTAGAATTTAAAGCTGAAATAAAGAAACGGCACTTCAACTGAACTTCTTTGTGTGATTTTTTTTTTTTTTGTGTGTGTGATTGATTAAGAGGAAAAAAAAAAAGAAAAAAAAAAACAGCGTCTATGACACCTTTTACAAAACAGGTATTTAATAACAGAAATGTCACACATTCATTTTTTTTTTTTTTTTTTTTAAAGTGCATTCCATGAGTTTGATTTTGCGTTATTGCTCATAGATACAAATCCTCTTTCCTACCCGTCCTTCAGGAACGTGCGTGTGGAACATTTCGGCTTTCTTCACGAACCCGTTTCCATCCAGAAAAGCGGAAATTTCCTATAAAAGAAAACATCTGAAGAACATTAGCATGTAGTGCAGCTACAACTCTCAGGTTTACATTTGGTCAATTGTTCTGGAAGGAGTCTCCAGTTTCAGCTAGTGGATGTTCTAAATCATTACACGTAACTCTAAATGGACAAAACGTACATTGTGCCATTATCTAAATACAAATTGTTGTTTTATACCATAAGACAGATAAAACACTCCAGAACATGCTGTTCTAGGAAAATAATCAGCTGCAAGTTTCGAACAGGAACATTTCTCCATCACACCCACCTGTTGTTGATTCATTTCCTAGAAGCGCAGCACATGGAGTGTTTCATTCCTTACAATATTATTGTCAATGTGGACTCTGAAATATTTAAAATATCTCTACTCTGCATATTAAACCTCGCATAAACTAACGGCTGTTATCTGACTAGCTAATCAACTCGATCGGATTTTAGAAATGATAAACGTTATAAAATATTCCCATGTCGAACAAGAGATGTCCACACTCGGTGATGTTTTATTAGCAGGCGTTAACTAGGATTGGTTAGTTAGCAACGAGAAAGAAACTCAAAGCGCCTATTTATAACTTTGTGTTAAACCGTGATGAACGTTTATGCAAAACGTTCTCATTACTACAGCTTAAATGTGGAACTATTCAGTGGGACACGTGCTACCGACTGATGGCTACTACGATGCTAACCGGGAACCTCGCATTCATTAGCGCTTATTTTGGATCGATATACCCTTCCTACAGCAGTTTAACTGTGAATCTTTTACCTTCTCGAGTGGATCGAATAAAACCACATGTGATGGAAGCGAGGATGTGTTGGGGTACGACGTCCCGAGCCAGCCGAGCGGATCCGCGTAGAACGAGGACGCTTCGTCTGCGTAATCTGGATCTCCTCTGAGGTCCGGGGGACATTCCAGGAAGCGGAGTCTGACTGGACAGTGAAGGTGGCTGAGGGGGGAAAAAAACTGTAAACAAAGCAGAATCGTGTAGTGCATTATAGAGTGTGCAAGCCAGTAATACAGGTGGTCCAGACAGGTAAGAACCAATACTTATACTACATATACATGATTTTGTATTACATCACACCTTATGTAGATTGTTACATATGGAGTGTTGACAGCCTGTTACGTCATACCCTATGCAGGGCAATTATGTAAGGAATTCTGGAGCACTAGTAGTGGACTTCTATAAGGGGTCGGAAGCTGTGATCCAAATGGCTTTTTTAATGGCACCCCTGAACCTGCATGCTCGAACCCGTCATCCTTCTAGACATCTAGATCTGGAGGAGTGTTTGGCGTCTTCATCTTGGAAGATCCATCTGCAGCTCCCCGGTTTGGGCTGACTCAGTCGCGTGGTGTGACGTGCTTTATTACCTGTATGAGGCTCACCTGTAGAATGGAGTGGAGTGGCAGGGCATGAGGAACAGCACATGTGGCTCAGGTGAGCTGGGAGAGTCTCGGCGGTCACACAGGTGCTGCAGGTGACCCATAACGTCCAGGACTCCACGCTGGTGAACCAGACCGGTGTATAAAGCCGGGAGCAGGTTGAAGAGCAGGAGAGCTCCTGCAGCAGGTTTCCTCCAGGAGCGCAGCTTCACCAGGGAAATACCTGAGACACACACACACACACACACACACACACACACAGAGTGAGACACTGAATAACCAGTGATGGACACATGCCTATTACAGCATGTTTTACCTTGTAAAATAAAGAGTAGTTTTTGCTCTTTACCACAGAAGATCATGCAGAAGGGTAACACGGGGTAGATGAAGCGGAACTCCTTGTGTGCTAGAAAGCTGAAATTCATACAATGAATCAGTACAGGTGCAGTTTATTACTGGAAAATATAAAACTAAACATAAAAATTTGTCAGTGTGAGTGCGGCACAAAACAGCCATCAGACTCCAAAAAACACACACAGACACACACAGAGAGAGAGAGAGAGAGAGGAAGTGTGTGTTCTGCCTAAACATTTGACTGGGAATGGAATTCATTTTCCATATTGTATAGTAACTAGTTAGACAGCTAGGTATGTAGACAGACATGTAGATTGTTTAGGGTGGGCTGGCGGGTGGGCTGGCGGGTGGGCTGGCGGGTGGGCGGGCAGCTCATGGAGGGTTAAATCTCTCGGTGGCTCTGTTTAATTCGTACCTATACGCGATCAGGGTCCACGCGACGCTCATGAGCAGGACTCGGTGTCTCTTGGCGGCGAGGGTGCAGCCGTGCAGGAAGAAGGGCAGGTGCGGGCCGATCACCACCACGAAGCCCTGCGTGAGGTACCAATGCCACGGGTGTGTGCCGTAAAACTCGGCCACGTTGTGCAGCACGTTAAGCTTCAGGAAGTTCCACTGGACAAAAGTCCACTGTGAGAGCAGAGCAGAGGGTTTTGCTTCAGATCATCATGTTGATGAACAAATGAATAAAGACAGGAACTCTATTCTATGCGTATGCATATCTGAACGTCTAATACTGCATGAGCAATACCGCACATTTAAATATTGTGAATTCTCTCAAAATACATTTCATAAGTATGCTTTATAAAGTTCAGCGGGATGTTAAAGCGCTCCTGTTGATGTGTACGGAATAAAAATATTTACCTTTCCATAAAATATGCAGTCTATAAGTGTAGAACCCGCCAGCGCGACAGCCCTGTAGAAACAAAGGTCATGCACATCATTGTTATTGTGACGGCGAATTTTTGGTAACGGTTGTTTGAGTTGCGGCGAGACATCGGAGCCACTGACGCGACAGGAAGTCCCTGCTGAGTGACGAGCTTCAGCTTGTTCTCCTCACGCCACAGGTGATGAAGCAGCGGCGGCAGCCACACGATCAGAGCCGTCGGCCGGACGATGACGGCCACGGAGACGAGCGAGAGGTACTTCCAGCTTTAACAGGAGACGGTAAAGGAAAACAATGAAGGATTTGGGTTAAAGGTGCAGTAAGGAGAACGTTTAAAGCTCCCTGGAAGGAAATCTGAATTGTAAACTGGCAAAATGGTTTCTGGCAAAATTATTCTCAGAGTTAAGTGACACGGGTAAACAATTATTAAACATAGAGCATGTTGTAAATACACAGAGATTTAAACTTTGTCCAGCTCGAGATAAACTCAGCTGTGTGTACTGGTGTTAAATCTGGTGCTGATCAAAATATTGCAATTATTGCACCTTTAAACCAGCGACAGCGCGGCTGCACGTGGGCACAGACCTGTGGCGTGTCCTGGAGCCGTGCGGGGGGTAATAACTGAGCGCCAGGACGGTGAGCGTGGTCTCCATGCTGTTGGTGAGGGTGCGGGTGGAGCAGTACCAGGTGAACCACGAGCACAGCTGGCAAAAATACTGCGCACACACACACACACACACACACACACACACACACACACACACTGTTCAGACGGTAATTTCACAATAATAGAAAAGAAGCTTTCAGATGAAGGTGAAAATGTACTTTTTAATTAACTTTAAAACGAACTCATCTGTTCTAACATTGTACATTTTTTGTCTTTGAAGTATTTTAAATCTTTTTGTCCTTCCCTCATATAATGTATATTAAAACACTGTATAACAAGAAGGCAGATAAAAAAAAAAACCCACCACCACCAATAACACCCGATCCCTAACCATTCGTAACACTTAGAAACAGCTTTTTAAATTAAGAAAGAAAGAAGGATTAAGCCCGATTGACTCTGCGGACTTTATATAGTAATTGAATCTAAAAATCTCTTACTGTCCATTTGGCTGCTTCTGGATTCTCCCACCTGCGAGCGAT
Source organism: Notoglanidium macrostoma (assembly GCA_030068235.1). Taxonomy (NCBI): domain Eukaryota; kingdom Metazoa; phylum Chordata; class Actinopteri; order Siluriformes; family Auchenoglanididae; genus Notoglanidium; species Notoglanidium macrostoma. The sequence continues at coordinate 1,336,842 of JAQQZR010000037.1, read as the reverse complement.
TTCGTAAAGCTTGACGTCAGCGAGCGCTGCCAGGAGCGCCTGAAGAACTCGAGGTAACAGGATCTGCGTATAACCGTGACAAAGATCAGCCACTGTTGTGTTTTATTACATGGTTACTGCGGGTGAACTCTGCCACTCACCAGGAGCTGAACCGAGTCATAATGCAGCAGGTGAAGGGTTTTATACATTACAGCGAAGAGCAGCGGGTACGAGTAACCTCGAATGCCTTCCTTCCACTCCCACGTCTCGTAGCCATACGTAAGAGAGCGGGTCAAGGGCCAAGCACGGGACGAGCAGCTCTGTGTGTGTGTGTGTGTGTTTCTCAATGTGTCACAGGGCACCAGGAGAAATAAATGATAGTGACACTATATTAGCTCGACACATTTGATGCAAATACCATGTAGTAGAGTTTAATAGTCATGGACTGCATGGTTATAATCATTACAGCAACGTTAACAGGAGGATATTTGAAGACCATCCGGTGGGAGATTTCGAGCGACTGCCAGTACTCATCCGGGACGAAGCTGGTCTGAACCAGGAGGCAGTTAACAAGACGAAAAACCACAGAGAAGAGCGCGATGTTGACCCCGAAAAAACCTGTAACGATAATGAGATTACTGTCAGAGAGAGAGAGAGAGAGAGAGAGACACTGAGAGTGAGAGAGAGAGAGACTTAGAGACACAAAGAGAGAGAGAGAGAGAGACACTGAGAGTGAGAGAGAGAGAGACTTAGAGACACAAAGAGAGAGAGAGAGACTGAGACACACCGAGAGTGAGAGTGAAAGAGAGAGAGACTGAGACACACTGAGTGAGAGTAAGAGAGAGAGACACACTGAGAGAGTGAGAGAGAGAGACACTGAGACACACAGAGAGTGAGAGAGAGAGAGAGAGAGAGAGAGACACACTGAGTGAGACTGAGACACACAGAGAGTGAGAGTGAGAGAGACACACTGAGTGAGAGTGAGACACACTGAGAGTGTGAGAGTGAGAGAGACTGAGACACACAGTGAGAGTGAGAGAGACAGAGTGTGAGAGTGAGAGAGACTGAGACACACAGAGTGAGAGTGAGAGAGACACACTGAGTGAGAGTGAGACACAGAGTGTGAGAGTGAGAGAGACTGAGACACACAGAGTGTGAGAGTGAGAGAGACTGAGACACACAGAGTGAGAGAGACTGAGACACACAGAGTGAGAGAGAGAGAGAGACTGAGACACACAGAGTGAGAGAGACTGAGACACACAGAGTGAGAGTGAGAGAGACACACAGAGTGAGAGTGAGAGAGACACACTGAGTGAGAGTGAGACACACAGAGTGTGAGAGTGAGAGAGACTGAGACACACAGAGTGAGAGAGACACTGAGACACACTGAGAGTGAGAGACTCAGACACAAAGAGAGAGATTTTTTTATTTTTTGTATAACTCAATCAATTTCATTCCATCCTTGTTACACAATCATTTTAGCCTTAATATCATTACTATCATTATCACTATTATCTTTATTATTATTACTATTATTATCACTACTATTACTATGGTTATTACTATTGCTAGTTCGTTACTGGTGATATAATACTTGTTAATATTAT
>JAQQZR010000037.1:1312657-1335156 GCA_030068235.1 Notoglanidium macrostoma | reverse complement strand
CTCCACACAGAAAGGCACCCTGGGTGACCCGGGGATCGAACCCAGGACCTTCTTGCTGTGAGGCGACAGTGCTAACCCCCCCCCCTGTTTAATGTATAGAGAATAATTGTAATAAATTCTACTAATAAGTACAATATAAATTTTAAGCAGTTTTTAAGATTCTGTGCAGATCCCACCTGAGCCTCGAATGTTTATTAAATAATTACGATAACTGTGACCTCGCAGTTGATCACGGTGGATTATCGTCCAGCCCTAGCACACATTTCTAAAACATATCTTCGATGCTCATCAGACCTGAAACCTCAGTCACTTCATGATCAAAGCTTATCAGCTCCTCTCAAGTTAGTCGTTTCGTATATCGTGCTGTAAATGTGCGTCTGAACTTTCAGCCCGGAGCTTTCGGGCTTCGTCCCAGATCTCCGGTCACATGACTGAGTGCCCAGAGCACATGAGGAGCAGCTGAGGGATATTAGACACGAGGGCTCGGTTTATTGTATTCATGTTATATCCCTGCCTAAGCACATTACTCCCGAAAAGATCTGCTCCGAGAGGCTTTACGCTGATCCGACGTGTAATTGTACTCCGACGTTAATCAGCGTGAAAACATCAGCAGTGAGGCATTGTGGGTGATCAAGTGAGTCAACAAGTCCTCAAGACGTTGTTATTATTATTATTATAGTTTATTTAAAAAATCCTAAATCTTTAAAAAAAAAAAATTAAAATCATAAGGTTTTTAGGTGCATTTTGTTCAGATTTTTGACGTCGTTTCAGTACGTTATGGAATAAATTTTAGTAAACGAAAACAATATAGTTTTTATTTATAAGAAAAACAGAACAGGTTGATCATCTGAATGTGATAAACTAAAGGGATACTTCAGCAGGAAATTTTATTTTATTTTTTTTAGTTTTCCACTTGCACTTGATCAGAGTAGATCTTGGTAATATGAGGATATAATATCAATATTACATCACAGTACATTTTATATAGCAATTACAATCTTTGATTGGCAGAAACTGATTCGGTGTTAATGCCGTGGGGAGAAAGTCGGTTTATAGCAGGTCTCTGGAATGTGTTACTTGTGTTTATTCTTTGAGTGTCATAGAAACATCTTGTGACCGGATAAGAGATTTTTCGCTCTTATCTACGTCCCTGTGTCTGATGTTTGCTTTCTGAATTTTGATATGATAACGAAAGTCACGCAGAAATCTCTACCTCAAACCACATCCGGTTTTTCAGTGACGTCACAAAGTAATGCTGATGTGGTTTAGGACACAGTAGGACTTCATGTCTTCTGTAAACATAAACCAGTCGTTACAGTGCAGCTGAACACTGGACCTGAGCATGTTGCAGACTCCTTTATTTCCCCCCTGCTTAACACCGTGTCATGTCATTCCACCGCTTACACTCTGATGAGATTCGCATGAAGTCTATGAATTTTTTTTGTTGTATAGATTGTTGCATCCTGTCACAGCGAACTTGTCGCCCATCTGTGCTGAAAAAACTATATAAAACAAAGCTATTTGAACGAGGGGCATTTTTATTCACTGCTTACCCTAGGAATAAAAGAAAAGACGCAGGTCCATCCATCAGACTTGGACCCGGAGTGTCGTGGCTGATTGGTTATATGTAGGGTAACTGTGGAGTTTGGTTTCTTTTCACTGAAGTTTGTTTATTAGTTATATTTGTTGGTGTCCTGGACACATTTAACCACGTTTGGTTTCACACTTTAGTAAAAAACTGCTATCATGTTTTCTGAAATTTGTCACTTAAGATCTAAAGTGTATGAGATGATCTGAGACTGTGGAATAAGCAGATAAACATTGGTATGAGTGTAAGCTGTAAAGCTGACAGGCCTGTGCTGTGTGGTAATATCTTTTGGAATCTCCAGGCTATTGTGTAAAGACGTGAGGTTTTAACCTTCTAGGCGTTACTGCAATTCTGTTCCAACACTGGCACAAAGAGGGAAGTGGACTCAACCTGTCAAGACTTGTGTGTGTGTGTGTGTGTGTGTGTGTGTGTGTGTGTGTCACACCCAGTTGAGCAGTGTGCTTTGTTTAAGTTACAGCGGGATCTGCATATCCGCCTGCCTGATTGCCCGTCCCTCTGTGTTCGTGTTTGTCCTCCTGTTTCCTGGTTTCCAGGCAGGAATGCATGACTCAGAAAACCTTCAGAAGGATTTGGACATTCTTCTATACCAGTTTGGCTGGAGAGGATGATTGCCTACAAATCTGCTTTTATTCATAGACTGAAATATCTGCATCCTGAACAAAGTCCTGCAAAGCAGCTGTTACCCGTTACGCTGGTCGGCCCCTGTTACCACCGGTCAGTCCTTTTTCAACAGTAATGGTACTTCCTGCTTAATCTCACATGGCTTTTATTTTATCTCTGAACACATCGCACTGCAGATCACTCCTTTGCATATTTTACTATTTTCTCTCCAGGTCCGAGATAAGCGAGAGACCTAATCCACCATCATGATGCAGTTGTAGTCCATACCTCCACTACTGATGTATTATTTTTTGATACTTGACTGGCCAAATGGTTTTTGTATCTACATTCTACTGCAGGGTGGAAAACGTATTAGAGGTTTTTTTTTTTTTATGTTGGTCCTTTTGTCCACCTTTCTGTCCGAGATTCTCCTGATCTCTCCGGAGCGAGTGGTTGAATGAGTTGTAGGGTTGCTATGGAATGATCAATATAACCAACAGATGAACTGATTCGAGTTTGGGACTGATCCAGACAGGGTCAAGGTCACAGCAAGGTCAATAGCTTCCTGCCCTCTGTGTAGTGTATTTTAAGGGTATTTAAAGTAGGTGTATGAATTAGTAATAAGAAGGACTAGACATGTTAACCGGGTAGGCTTTCTCGAGTTTTTACACTCAGTCCTGTCTCCTCAGTCAGAATTCGTTATTACGAAGAGGAACAAAGCTGCGTGAACGTGTCCATGGTAGTGGCTGCTCTGTAGTTGTCTGCTAGTTGAAGTTGTGCGGCATCACACTCTCACGCTACTGTATTTTGCTCAGTTTCAGTGTCACCGCATGGTATCTTAAGGAGAGCACATCCACCCATTGCTTTTACAGGCTTTATCGCTGTTAGTTCAGCATGGTGGAGTGTATGCGGTCATTGTGTATGCTTTGATACTGACTGTATAAACCTTTCGCATGCGCAGGGTGGAGTGTGTTTAAGTGGAGCCCTGGTGTGTTTTCTCATGCGAGTGCACAGCAATCACTCTCGGGCTCGAAAGCTCCCGAGCAAGTGAGAAAGTGATTCGACTGTGAGGCGTCTCGACAGCAGGAAGTGAATAACATGGGGTGTGTTTTTTTTTTTTGTTTATTTGTCGTACATGAGCTGCTAAACTGAGCCAAAGGACAGAGTTGTAGCTCCGCAGAAATGCCATGTGTTCTGGATGAACAAACATGCTGGATGTGTCGCACGAATGTTTTAAACTAGTTCTTCACATCATTTTTATGAAGTGCGTCCTTCGTGCACGGATGACTTTTTCGTGATTTCTTCACCAGCTTGTTTCCGTCACTGTGTTTCTAGCCAACGAATGAACGAGTTCTTTTACGGGGACGTTTAAGCGCCGCACGGCGCTTTTTTTTTTTTTTTTTTTGCCCTCCAGTTCGTTTGGTTATGTGCTGCATGAAGTGAACAGCAAGTCCGATTCTGACTCAGAAACCAGATGTTCTGAATTTAACCAGAATTCGAAAGCATGCTGATGACCAATAAGCCGTTATGGCGGGTGTGGAGAGTCGTGGTGGTGTTCTAGAAGGTTGTGGTGGTTACACACCAGATTAAGTGTTGGATATCTCTTGCAGGTTGTAGAAAGCTTGGTTCATGATCTTAAGCATGCTAGAGCTGAGTAATTTCTGTCCTAAATGAGACGTCTTGAAGACTCCACCAGTCTGCGTTCTGTGTGGGGTTGAGGTTATGCTGACTCATGTGTTTCCGATAACTCGCTAGTTTGTCTAGCTTTGGGCGACGTCTGTGAATCACAAGCGTGAGTGCAGGTCCTGACACTCTTCCTGAAAGAGACTTGCTGATGTGTTCTTGAGATTTCCTGTCAGCTTTGATTAGTTGATGGTGGTTGTTCTTTAATCAGGCTCGATCGAACTCTCGGGACTGAATTTCCTTTAGCGTCTAAACCTATAACGGTTTGCTTGATGTTCAGGATTTTGACCTTCTGTTCTGGGATTCTTTGCCGAACTTGAGGATTTCTCCAGAGCGACGAACTTGTTTTTATGCTGAGATTATAGACGCATACTAATTATTACACATGTTGCAGTCCAAATCAGTGTGCCATTTGGGAATAGGCTGCCTGTCGGATCTGTTGAAGGCTCCTTATTTTTGGACATGTGACCAGTTTGAAAAACGTGTGTTTGGATTTGCCGTCACACTCTAAGCAGGTTATGTTGCTGAGAAGGTTTCACTGCTGGTGAAGGTCCGGAATCACACCGCAGTCATGTGACTCTTCTCTGATGCGTCACGCCGTTACGAATCGGTCGAGGCCGCAGTCTCGCTCTGCTGTCGCTCTGTACGCGTCACATCATGCTTCTGCCCGTGTTTCTCACGTCTCCTGTCTGTTCTTGTCCTGACGGCACACTGGGGGCATAAAACCATCAAAGCCTCCATTCCTCAACATGCGCCGTGAACCCGCATCTCTCTCTCTCTCTCTCTCTCTCTCCCTCTCTCTCTCTGTGTGTGGGCGAGCGAAAAATGTGACGAAACTCATATTAATTGTTTCAGGTGTCTGAACAAAACAAGCCTGAACCAAAATGTGATGGTTTACCTGCCTGCCAGAGACACTCATCTAAAAAGCAAGACAACAGGACAGGAAGCACAGTTGGGCTAAAAAAAAGTTGTGTATTTCTATGAAAATTGCATTAAAATTTTCATCATTCCTAAACGTTATACCCTCACAGTGGAATATTAGCAGCAGCTTCACTGAGATTGTATTATTTCATCAACCATGGGAGGCGAAAATCACAAAAGCATGAACTTTAAAAGGAGCGCTTTGTAATTTCAGCGCCCCCTGCTGCCAGGAAGGCAAACTGCAATGGATAAAAGTGATCACCGTCATGGCAAACATGCAGTATGTCGTGCGAGTTACTTCGTAGAGGCGAAATGATGAATCTGAGCAGTTCCGTTCCAGCTGGTGGGCGGAGCCTAAGTTTGTGGGCCAAAAAAAAAAAAGTAAACCGAAGCCTGAATCCGGAAACGTAACGCTTGATGTTCATTTGAAACATAGGGTTTTTTTTTTTTTTTTCTTCTAAACTTATTACAGGTGTTAAACGTTACAAACGGCATCGTCAGTGTTTCACGTTTGATTCGTTCTTTCTTCCGCTTCATCTGCTCCACCAAAATGACTCCATTTTGGAAAAACGTTCCGTGTGATTATTTTCTCGCAGGAGGATGATCTGGCTGTTCTGGGCGCTTGCTGAATTCAGACAGAAATGAATACGATTCAGATAGGAATACAAAGGCTACGGAAATAAAGGATTTCACACTGCAAAGGAGTTAAAAGTCACGAGTCGAAGTCCTTTATGTTCAGGTACGCTTGTTCTGAGCAAGAGAAATTAGCGCACCGGTTAAATATTGGAATATTTTTTTCTCTCTAATGCTGAAATAGGATTAAGTATTTTAACAGTTATTTTCGTCCTGCCTGATTTTCCGAGCTCCAGGACTCCTGTGTCTGTTCGCAAAACGGTAAATTATTGATGCGCCGTTATTAAATATTCATATCGCGACAATCACCAACGGTTTCGTGGTTTTATCACTGAATCTCATCGGTGTTAATGCATTAAATATGTAACGGTGAAATGTGCTGCTCTGGGAGACCACAAGACAACATGGGGACGTGCTCCTTTCCTTTCAGTTTGTAATAAAGCGTTTAGCAATTTCGCTAATCATATAGGAGTGCAGAGTGTCCAGCTTTTCCTGGACCGTGTACACGAGCCTTAAATCACTGTAATCCCGCGGAGTTCTTGTCGAGGCGTGACTGCACACAGTTGGCCGGTTTTCTCCTCGTATTTCCTCATTCCTCCAGTTACACATCAGGAGAGAGAGAAACGTACAACAACAGGTACAGAAAAAGCCAAGACACGGCGTTTATTCACGTCACTAATCCTCGAGCGCGTCCAAGAGGAGACCGTGTGTAGGCCGGATTGTTAAATCTGTTATTGTACATCTCTCAGACAAAATGATATTGTTTGAGTTTGTAGCAGAAATGTCGTGCGGCGTTCATGAGACTAGATTTCTGTTTAGAATTACACACGATGCTGAAGTATGTGCTGTTAAATGTAAACTGGTTAGCTGAGCGGTCGAGGAAGGTGACGTTCACGCTGCGGATCGTTCCTTATTCAAGCTTGAAGTGTGACACGGACAGCGTGGTAAAAAGCTGACGCGTAGAAGAACGCCGCGTGTTCCCGGCCTGCAGCCGAACGAGTTTGTTGCGTTGCAGTTTCCGTAACCGTCGAAAATGACATCTGTGAATCTTCATGTCGAACACTGCCGTAACTGGATTTTTTTTTTTCTAGAGCGCACAAAATCATAGCCGTCCGAGAGAGAAAGTGTGTGTGTTTTGATGCAACGTTTATCTTCAGACCCATGAACGAATATCGCAAACCTTAATAATGGAAGGTTACTGTTATTGATATTTGTTCGGCTCATTTTTGGCTGCACCGCGCTGCTCGTTCACAGCCCCGAACTTTTCTTTGTGGATTCTGGGGTTTAGCGTTTCCTGTTACCGCGTCAGCATCTTCACTCTTTCACACCAGTTCTCTCTCTTCAGGCGCTCGTCTTTGGCCTAGTGTTTGTGCAACACGCAGAATTGTGTGTTTGCGGTTACAAACCGAGCTGCTCACATGGTTGCGTAATAAACAGAAGTACCACAAGCGAATGTTTTTCTGGCTTCGCCTTTAATTAGTCTTATCTGTGCTTTTCAGGACACAAGCGCTCCCTTATTTCCTCTTCAGGTGGGTCGGCGTTGTGTAACGTGACCTTTACAACCAGGCCTGTTCACGCAGCAACATCATGACATTTGACTAGACTCTAATTGGATTTATTTCAGTTCTCGCTTTCGCATGGATCGGGTTTTATTCTGCATTTCTGAGTTGCGTTCACGTTGCTGAGAAGTAGGTGCTTTCTAACCCTGAGGTTACGGGGTTTAGAGGCGAGCGCCCGGTGTAGACGCGGCTGAGGAATGCCGTCTCGGATTCTCCGAGACAAGGAAAATCGAGCAGGTTTGGAGGTGCGTGCCACACGCAGGCGATTTAAATAATCTGCATACTGAAAGCCGGCGCGTAACCTGATTCTGAATACACGCAACTTTCCCTGTGTTAGTGTGACCATTGGACTCGAGTCGCAACACTACCCGCTGTGCCGTCCACAGAACTGTTTTATATTGTACTAATCTAATTCAACAGAGCCAGTAGCAATCTGTTTGTGTGTGTGTGTGTGTGTGTGTTTCAGGTTCAACAAGCAGCTCTCACTATGTCTGATGGGGACTACGATTACCTCATCAAGTTCCTAGCCCTGGGGGATTCTGGGGTGGGAAAGACCAGCTTCCTGTACCAGTACACGGACGGCAAGTTCAACACTAAATTCATCACCACAGTGGGCATAGACTTCAGAGAAAAGCGGGTGGTAAGTCGTGCATGCGTGGGTGAAAGTGAATGCCCTTTATGAGGACCTGATGTCCCCATAATGATAGTAGTACATGACCCTTTTAACAGGCCGTACAGCTGGGCCACATAAAGTAAAGTAAGCGGGATTCAAATTCATATCATTTTATTCTTCGTTTTTCTAAAGAGGATTGACACAGGTGTTGTAATAAAGTGTTTATGAAAATGCAGTTAGTTAAAACTGTTCGATTGCCATCTTCCAGTCCTGGGTTTGTGTGTGTTCCGTATAAGGAGACTCGCTAACGTGAACCGCGTTGAGTGTTCGGGTTACCGCGCGTTGAGGAACATGCACGATTACACCGTCACGGATTTCAATTACACCCAATTTGTTCCATTGAACTATGTCAGAATTTCCTTTCAGCTCCTTTTACCTTTTATGGAGTTTTGTGGGCGTCGCTAAATGCAAATGAGCCGGGCGAATGGCATTCATTAACCCGCGCTCGTGAGGATGAAGAAAATCAGCATTACAGAAGATTTGTAAATATGGCAGGAATGTTTTTGTTTGGTGTAGCCTAAGAAAACTTAACCCTACACACACACACACACACACACACACACATTTATTTTAGATCACTTGTTATTGCACCTTCAGTCTCTCCCGTGGAATTGCCGTTTAGTTTCCTTTTCCCCAGCCGCAGTGTAATACCCGTTTCGACGCGTGTAACCGCTTTGTTTGCCCCACACACACACACACACACACACACACACACACACACACACACTGTAGTTAAAGTGTTACTCCGAGACATACGACGTTGCTGTTAAAACCTCAGGAACTTCCTGTAGCAGAAAGAAACAAAAACGGCACAACATTTAAAGTTCGTGTTTACGATCATCGCAAAATAACTAGCAAAACCGAGTACGTTGCTAAAAATACCCCCCAAATTCTCACATTGTGGCCAGAATTAAAGTCCGCGTCATAATTATTGGCACCCTAGGTAAAGACAGGGTTAAAAAAAAACAGTGATAACCTTTCATTTAAGTAACTTCATTCTAACATTTATTCTTATCATGAGCATCAAAAAATATATCATTTTAATGTGTTACACCAAATGATTGGCACCCCTGGATAAGGTTACTGACTCATGGGACTGGAGATGATTCAAAAGCTTGCTTTGGCGATCGTTGGGCTGTTTATTTGTGTGTGCATCCGGATGCACGTTTTGGATCATTGTCCTGCCGAAAGCAACAACCACGACCCGGTCGTAACACCTGGACTCCAAAATATACAACTCGACAAAATGAAGCCGTCTAGCTGGAGTCAGAGCTGCTTATGGAAAATAGAAGTACAGCACCGATTAGAAATAAGCTGTGTTGGTGTGGCGTGTTAAGTGTTACGTGAGTCACATTTCTAAAATGCGGGCCTCGGTAAGGTTTGATCCTGGGTACGGTTCTGGCCACGCCCCCAAACTAATACAGGGAAAAGAAAGGACGCTGGGAGATAAAAAGTGAAGCATTGAACAAGTGATCATGAAAAACCTGCGCTTGGTCTGTGACTTGGTCATAAAGGTGTGTTTTGATGTCGTTTCCCACAGTTACAGATGTGGGACTCTTACCAGTCGTGTTACACCACGGCGTTCGCGCGTTCCTTGAAGGAGAACTTGAGCAGCTTGGCTGGGGCAGGTTCTCAACAAAAGACGCGGGAGTGAAATTTAACAACACGGTTCACGTTTCAGAGCATTGTTTCCACCATGAATTCCACCCGACGCCTCATTTCACACTCGGGTCTGAGACGAAAAAAAGAAAATCCGAGCATAACTGATGGACAGCGCATTGTTCTTGGAATGTTTGGACCAAAGCCCAGGCAATACGTCCTGGAGGAGCTACACCTAAAGAGCAAACACGGGCTGTTCCTACAAAACAAACAGCAGCAGCAATCATCGCGACCCAGCGCAGCGTGGACTTTTCACCGCAGTCCATCACAGTCGAAACTCGGGATTCACAAAGGCTTGGAGTAAATCATATTATTAGCACAGGGCTGCTGAGTTCTGATCACTCAGAAAGCGATCAGGTTTATAACAGCAGCTGCAAATCCCAGGTTTACATTAACGCACTCGTTATCATGCGTTATCGTTCAGCTCATTCGCAGGAACTTAATCACATAAAAACGTGTGTCTAATTGTTGTATGGAAACGTTTATTTGACATTTTAAGGACGGCGTCTCCAGTGACGACCCACTGACGCGGACAGAGGAGCTTACGCTTTGCGGTTTCTCAGTAAAGCGACATCCTGCACTTTTCTGCCTTGAATGTAACTATAAACGGATAAAAGACATAGTCGAACACGTTTGTTTAATCAATATGACCGTTTAATCGTTGGCAGGTTGCTTCAGTGTACGAGGTATTAAACATTTCGGGACGTGACGTTTATCGGAAAATAATCGCCTCCGGTGTGGTAAGAGTAACTCCGCTTCTGCTGTTTGTTATTTTCCTGTAACGGCGTGACACGGAGTGTTTTATTCCTCACTCTTACTCCTTCACTAATGGATCAGTGTTTGGTCACAGACCAACATTCCTAGACATCCTGCACTGATAACATTTTCCATCTGCAAGAGCAAACACAGCATTTGTGAAACGGAGCTCACATCCAGCTAAGAAGTTTTAAAGTGAGGTAGAGAAGTCTGTAATTTGACTCAACGTTACAATGGAAATGTCTACGTTCGCTAGCTCATGGCTGCTAGCCTCATTATTAGCCATGTTCAGTTTTTATAACTTAATATAATGCAGACTTAAAAGTGTGTGTGAGAGATTTACAGTTCATGTAAATATTGTCTTAAAGATGTACAAGTCCAACGGGCCTGATGGCGCAGCGGGGCGGGGCCAAAGGATTCACATTCAGCTGTGGGACACGGCCGGCCAGGAGAGGTGAGAACGTTAGCGCAGATTCTCAACATTAAAAACAGGCTGAAATGTCACGATGTTTTTTTTTTTTTTTTTCGCGACTCTTGCGTAAATGTGTACCAAAAGTACCAAATACTTAAAATGAAAAAACGCTAAAACAATAAGCGTTCGCCTTGTTCTCGGGAGATTGAGAATCCCGACGATGGCACGGAGTCTAAGAGAGTGTGATTGGCTGTGCTGTCTGGGTGGGAGGGGCATTCTCTGAATGAAGTCTCCTGTCAATCAGAGCGATCGTGGGCGCCTGTGGGCTGATGTATGTGGAAGAGGGCGGATAGCGCTTTCCTCCGCATGTATTACGCTCCGTGAACGTAACTGCATGGACAGGAAAGATGTGATGCGATGTGCTTCTCTTGTTTCACCAGAAGCCTTTTCTAGCCTTCACCTTCCGCAGTTGTTCGCTAGCTATTAACTAGCTAGTGGGAGGGAATCGGCAAAAATGACCGATTTTACAAGAAAGTGGGGTAAAACAAACAACTGTATACAATGACGTAGAGAATAAATAAGCCAAATAAACATTTTTTTTTATTATTTTAGTGCACACCTGAGAGCCCTGCTGTACAGTGTGTGATTGCTGTGTCCTGGGTTCTCACACCTACAGGATTTATTTGTTTCCCTTTTCGCAGGTTCAGGAGTCTGACGACGGCCTTCTTCAGAGACGCGATGGGTTTCCTGTTGCTGTTTGATCTGACGAACGAGCAGAGCTTCCTCAACGTCAGGAACTGGATGAGTACGTTTCGGACGAATGTCTTCGGATTTAGATAATGCAACCGGGCCACTAAGCACCAGTGTGTTTTGGTCTGCAGGTCAGCTGCAGTTGCACGCGTACTGCGATAACCCCGACGTCGTGCTGTGCGGGAACAAGTGTGACCTGGAGGACCAGCGATTCGTTAAGGAGGAGGAGGCTCGAGAGCTCGCCAGTAAATACGGGTGAGACTGGACACCGGCTAGAGAAACACCTCACCCAGAAACGCTAACATGGCTAACGTGTCCAGCCAGAAACGCGAACCTCTCAGTCCATCTATTTAACCACCTGTCTTTCAATCCATCTCTCTAACTAACTGTCTGTCTGACATCTAACCTGTCTATTTACTTACCTGACTGTCTGTCAGCACACCCCTCAATCCACCTGTTTAACCTCCTGACTCTCAATCCACCCATTTGTCCACCCATCTAACTGTCTGGCTGTCAGTCCACCTGTCTGTCTATCTGTCAGTCCATCTGTCTAACCACCTATCTTTGTCAACCCACCCCTCTAGCTGCCTGTCATCTTCCTGTCTGTCTGACCATCCAACACCACATCTAACTGTCTTTCAATCCAGCTGTCTTTCAGTCTAGCTGTCTGTCTGACATTCCACCCATCTATCCACCATTTATTCATGTCTCACCACCAATCTAACTATCTATCTGTCCACCTGTCTGTCTGACTATCCGTCTGCTCATTTGTCTGTCTATTCCTCCAGCCATGCAACTTCCTCTTTCTGTCCATCCATCTGTCTATTTATATGTCTATCCACCAGTTTACGAGAGCAGATGTGTTCCTGCTAGTTAGTGTCTTCATGGTGCCCTGCGTGTTGACCGAGTTGTCATATCGTTTGCTTAGGGTGTGTGTGTGTGTGTGTGTGTGTGTGTGTGTGTGTGTTTAGGCCAAGTTCTGCTAATCTCACAAAACTTAAAGATGACAATCCAATTGCATAGTAAATATTGACCATGCTGATGTCAGGTGACTTGATCATAGTCACGCATCTAGCGAGTGGAATTGTGTGTGTGTGTGTGTGTGTGTGTGTGTGTGTGTGTGTGTGTGTGTGTGTGAGAGAAACCCTTCAGAATATCCGTATTCTGTAAGTCATGCTTCGTATTGTAAAACAGAAGGTGGTTATTTGCTAGGGGAATGACTCGGAGAGGTTACTGTGAACACATTTACAGGCATCTGGAATTCAATTTAATTTGCACTAAATCAAATTCACTGCCGGTGCAGAAAAATATCACATTAGCACAGCTACAGAACAAGAACACTCTGTTCTGCTTCAGAAACACCTAAATGGTCGTCGACGCTGGTTCAGCTGTTGAGACACAGCGTGTTCTGTGCACTTTTCACCACAGTGACTCCTTATTAAAGTCGCCTCCTGTCACTGCTAATTCAACCTGTGCAGTTTCGTATCAGCACCATGACAATGGGCAGGTAAATATAAACACACTGTGTCTGCACATGTGTAAGAAGCTGTCTGGTTTTTTAAAAGCGTCTTTTAAGAATGGTTTTTGCCCCGGCAGGCTGGATATGAGTCACGTGAAACGATATCGCTTTGCTGATCTGAGCCGATCGTTTCGGCTGGAGCAGCCATGCCAAAGAAGGAAACGTGCGATAATACTGCACACCCCGGAACTGGTGGATTCTGCTTTCTGATTGGCTCTGATCTAATACCTCATTTGAATATTTTAATACTTTTTTGAAAGACCATTGCAATGCAAGTTTTATTTTAAAATTAAAAAAGCTAGGTTTCCTCATTAAGAGGAAGAGGTGTTGCTTCCAAGTCTGACTCGGCTATAAATCTGTAAGATATTAAGAAATCTCTCAATTAGTCACCACAACCCACAAAAGGAAGGAAGTTAAATGTAAATGTACTGAAAGAACATAAAGAGCCTCTGTCTTTCTGACCCTCCCAGTGTCCCGTACTTCGAGACCAGCGCGGCGAACGGCGAGAACGTAGCCCAGGCCGTGGAGGTCCTGCTGGATCTGATCATGAAGCGCATGGAGAGGTGTGTGGACCGATCGTGGATCCCTGACGGCACCATGCGCTCAAACGGGCACAGCGGGAGCGAGATGGTCGAACCGCCAACGCAGGAGAAGAGCAAGTGTGCCTGCTAGGGGCCAAACGCTGCCCCTGTGCCATCTGATTATCAAAACAGCCACTTAGATTAGCACATAAAACAAGAACGAGAGTGGCCGCTAGTGGCCAAACAGTGCCATTACAACTTCTTATACTGTTATCGAACATCTGGCTGGATTTCATCTTTATGCTTTATACAGTAAACAGGCCTGAAGTTTTCCAAAAAGAATTACAGTACAGGTTTGCACCAATAGTAACAAAACATATCTTGAATTTTACATAAAAAAAATGTTATGATCCTTTAAAGTTGGGTTTATTCAGACCACGAGCTCTGAGACAGAAATCTGAAGCCAGTGACGTGTTGTAAATCGCCCACTTTTTGTATTTGGTGTGTGTGTGTGTGTGTGTGTGTGTGTGTGTGTGTGTGTGTGTGTGTGTGTGTGTGTATTTTCTCACTAGATGTAATGGACTGTGGATTTGACTGGGTGGGGTTACACAGAGAAAATCTGTATGTGTGTGTGTGTCACCTTTTATCAGATTGATGAAAATAAGGATAAATATGTAGAAATTGAGAACGTTTCACCAGTTGTTTTATAAAATCTTTGATAGGCCGTGTTTTCAGTCACAGATTAAGCCGAGGTGTCACACTGGCTTGATCCTGCCTTAAAAAAAAAACGAAAGGAGTAATTCACTGTAACGACACATGATGAATATTTAATAATGGAAGTCTATCTCAAAACACAGAAATCTTTGGTGTAAATGTCAACATTAAACCACATCCACTTACCATACAGGAGGCAGTAGGACACGAGGCATGCTTAATTCAGAGACAGCGTAGCATCTTCATGGGCATGCATACCTTTTCCTATTGGTCGCCATGGACTAGTTCTCCAGTACAGCAGGTGGCGCTGTTAAAATCTCATGACGAGTTCCACGACTACCCAGTCATCTCGGAATCAATCTGCTTGGGTACGCTTTGTTCTAACGACCACGTAGCGTGTTTGTTTGTTTGTCTCTGTAGGATGTCTGTCAGCCCTGTAATTATGTCGTATTGTTTGTGGAAGCTGGACAGACATCATCTAAGCGTGAGCCATGCCGAAGTGTTTCATGTCGTCATGGACGTTAATGAAACTCAACAGCGTAGCTGAACGCCAGAATGTTACATAGGCAGCCATTTTGGACGACCATTGATTTGGGATGGCCACGCCTCTCTAGGCTCCGCCCCTACAAGTGCGAAGGCATGAACTTCATTTGAATATCGTACGAAGTAAGTGCATGTGCTTACGGAAAGATCTTCAGTGAAATAGACTTCCGTTATTAGCAAACGCGTCACGTTTGATTTGGATCTTGGAATCTCGGCTCAGTCGTGGCCTGGAAGTGGGGTTTCAAACTTGCGATTGTTGAGGAAACTTCATCCTTTCTTCATTTTAGTGCATTTGGGTTCTTTTACATCTACGCAATACAGTAGAACGTGTGCAATTTAGTTATCTCACCGTCTCGACGGAAATGATATTGTACGATCTTTTCCACTTTACGAATTATGGTATATCTCCAGGAGTTTCTGCAGTGCTTCATTTAAACTGCCTTTCGTTACAGTTTGAATCATATTCTTGTAGAATTGTAGTCCAGGGCACATGAAATGATTAGAGATGATTTATTCGTAGGCTACATCATGTGCAATGATGCATCTTTCTTTGGAGCTTGATGTTCTTTGTTGTTTTGGGTTTTTTTTTCCCCCTGATCCAACACCTAATCCTGATCCAGCGCTTATCACAGGTTAAATCAGGAGTTCGGACCTGAGAGAGAAAACAAGTGAGGAGCGCTGGCTTTCTATACATTTCACTTTACCTCTGAACAAATGTTCATAATTATTTTATAACTCAGACGTGCCAATAAGACCTAGCGTGTGTCACTAGTTTTTAGATCTTCCATCTGTATAAATATGTGGAGAAATGAACGTGTGTGAGAACGTTCATGCCCATTAACACCGACTCTTTGGTGCACTAAGATTTAGGACGCAGTTAAGTGCCTAACCTAATGTATAGTCTTTAACACTGCATCCATGCCAAACACTGTCTCTATGCCAACCCTTTTTCAGAAAATAAATATATTTTATTATTTATTAAAATGGCTTCACAAAGCATTTTTGCCTGAGATTTGTTTTTGTCCTTAAACCAGTGCTTCTTTCATGTGATAAATGGTTTTGAAAGTGACAAAGTGTTTTCCGTTACTTGGGGTGTTTAATAGTTTGCCGACTTTG
The DNA here is from genome assembly GCA_030068235.1 of Notoglanidium macrostoma. Lineage (NCBI taxonomy): Eukaryota > Metazoa > Chordata > Actinopteri > Siluriformes > Auchenoglanididae > Notoglanidium > Notoglanidium macrostoma. The sequence continues at coordinate 1,319,488 of JAQQZR010000037.1, read as the reverse complement.
TCAAACTGGAGACCAGAAAAGATTTCCGGTCCCAGTGGACAGGGGATGATGGATGAACTGAGAAACGATAAGATTGATTGATTTATTTATTTCCCCCCAAATATCATTCCCCGTGACTGTCAGTGACGTTGCTATTCCAGCGCTAGAAGCTGTGATGATAAAACTAGGAAACCTAGATGGAGCATTAAGACTTGGGCTAAGTGTTTAGCTAACTAGCTAGCATGTAGCTGTTACATCTCTTAAAACCACGATGACAGGAAGTGAAACAAAACCATCCAGAACATTAACATTTACCTCAGAACTGTTGGTAAGTCACTTATTAAAGACTTTGTATGACTAAAACGAAACACTAATTACGCAACTGCTAACCAGATTTCCAGTGATTCTGCCATTATGAGAAACAACAACATTGTATTACAATCAATCAGCTGACAGAAAATGCATGACTGAGATTCAGCTGATCATCATCTATATACATGTCGCCGATATTTACTTCTTTCTTTCTTTCATTTGTATTTTTTATTATAGTATTTTGTAGTCTGAAAATAAAAAAAGAGAGAGAGAGGAGGCCATGTTTGATTTTGTGTATTACAGAAGTCAGTTAGTGGTGATAAAGTGAAGGATACGAACATAAAAATCCTTTTCAGCATGAAAAGTTCAGCTACTTTTTCTAGAGTCTGACACAGAAGAACTGATACTTAACATCTTAAAGGGGTGGCTCATCCTTCCCAGAATCCTCTGCACCAAGACGCGACTCACCATTTTCAATGCCATCCTAGGCTATAGATCTTAAATTGTAATGTGAAATTGAAGATATTTTTTCAAAGTAGCTATATTTTTTGTTTATCAGGAACCAGCGTTTGACTGGAATCTTGTGGGAGAAGTGACTCCGTATCCTCGAACAAACTCCAATTTTGTGAAAACATTTAGTTTCCTAACAATTAAACTACCTCTGTGATGATCTTTAACATCTCACCTATAGACTCCCAAATGATGAAGCCACCTGCTAAGATCTAAAACCATAGAAGGGTCTATCATATGTACACAATATTGTAGCCTAATAAACAAATGTTTACAGGGTACTGCATTAGGTGTCGGTTCTTCAGTTCCATTCTGATATCCACCAACCCGTTAGGAACTTTGGCTCTGCTGTACAAGAATAACTTTCAGAGAATGTTGGTTGACGTCAGGGATCTGATCCCACTGGCACACAGTGACCCAAGCTAAGGTCACGAAGGAGAACGTCTCTGAATCGGGTGCTGTTTTTTTCAAGGAAAAGCTGAGGTTCTGTAAAGACATGGATGTTGGATGGAGGGAGCGCGTACAGGCTGTACAGGCTGTCTGATTATATCTGTCTGTAAAAGGACATCTTTTTCTTTGAGTGAAGCCAGATTACTTGTATGAGAGGTTTGTTGTAGCACGTTTCAGGGAGCAGAGGGCGACAGAGAGCCACCGTGTTCAGGATGGAGAGGTCACAGAAGAAGAGTGAGAAGAAGGTAAATGTGTGTGAGATTAATGAAAGCCTGATGCTGATTAATCACTCAGCTATTCTGAGTCACAGAGGGGAAAGACAGGATTCAGGGATCAGAAGGAAGTAAATGATGCAGCAAATATAAAGTGTTAAAGCCGGGAAAGCTCTGGAGAACAGTGCGCTCAGACATCATCTTACCAACATCTATACATCTAAAACTCGATTTTACTGTAATAATATCAGAGTATCTGTGAATCGTCTTCCTAAACCAAACAATCAAGAAATAAATATCCAGTACGAGTTCAGAAATTGAGCAAAACCCATTTAATAACGATGAAGCTAAACATATTGCACTGACTTTATCTTCAGTCAGCAATCTGATATTTCTTCAGTAACAGTTAATTCACCGGCGGACGTTCCCACGTTGCGTGTTCTTATTTAAAAATAAAAACTTATAATCATTGATATGAAGTTTTCTGTAAGGAGAAATGTGTTTATGGAAGATTTAGGGAAGGAGTCTCCAGTGTCAGTGCTTTATAACATACGTAAAGCTGTTCTGACTTCTTCAGGACAGGAGAGTTTCCACCTCTTTGTGGTTTCCATAGTAACATGAGAAGCTGCGTTTTTTTTTTTTTGTGTTATTAACTTTAACAGTAACTGAAGGAAAGTCTGTTTGTAGCTGCTATAACGTAAGTGAGAACAGGAACTAACTGATTCTTGGGTGTTCCACAACACAAATTGTAACTACAGTATAAGTGAATAAAAATGATGCTGCTGCATTTATTAGCCCATAAATGTATATATTTTAATGGTATAAGAGGAATAAAACACTTTGGGGAAAATGATCAGCAGTAACTCCACCTCATAACACTATGGTGGTTTATGCTTTGCAGCTCATACAGAGAGAGAGGACATAAATGTCTCTAGTCAGAAATGTTTGAAATGAGATTTGCTAAATTCTTTGCAAATTAGGTACGAGGCGATAAAGCGAGAAGTCCAAACGACTGAATTTTTGAATTTTTCCTCACAGTTCTGATTTTTTTTCCTCAGAGTTCTGTTTTTTTTTTTCCTCAGTTCTCACTTTTTTCACTCAGAGTTCTGACTTGTGTTCCCTTGGGTTTAACGGAGATGTTTTTAAACCCAGTTAATGATTTTAAGTCCAGCTCTCAGTCTGCAGCTTTATTACTGCTAAGTGGACAAGCTTCTGTTGTCCATCTCCTACATGCCAATACACACACACACACACACACACACACACACACGCTCTCTCTCTCTCTCTCAGGAGTGTTAATTTTCTACCTTATTGTTCTTGAAAGTGCTGCACCAAAGTCAATCTCTCCAGCACACCTCCTCCTCCTTGTCAGAAGTTGCTCCTCTCCCGCTGCCTCCTCTCATTTTTACTGAATTTCGATAAATTCTGCTACGTTATCTGGATATGTATTGATCAGCGAAATAACCACCATCTATATTCTGATCTGGTTACGGAGTCTGAAAGCTCAGACACTGTTTACAGAGAAGGCTGCTTTAATATTTATAAGTCGGAGGATGAAAGAAAATTATTCTTAAAATAATAAAGAAAATGTTTTTGCCCTTGGCTTTTCCAAGCACATATACCTAGAATACATACACACATAATTGCTAAAGTAAGTGTGTGTGTGTGTGGTCAAAGTCAAAGCTTAGGACCTCAGTGACGTTAAAGCGATTAATTAGCTGTCTGGGATTGATGGTGCTTATGCTGGGACAGATGAGTGTGAGGTGTGTGTGTGTGTGTGTGTGTGTGTGTGTGTGTGTGTGTGTGAGAGAGAGAGCGAGAGAGAGATCAGTACATCAGTAAGAGATATGTATGATGAAGTCAGCAGAAGTGTGTAACAGAAACAGAGCTGTGTATTATGAAAGTGAGAAACACTGTGTGCGCGTGTGTGTGTGTGTGTGTGTGTGTGTGTGTGTGTGTGTGTGTGTGTGTGTGTGTTTGACCTCTCTTCCATCTGTTAGATGTTTCCACTGGAACTCACCTGCACTCCAAACCAATTTAAACAGAATAATATGCAGCTCATTAGCATACAGTCAACATGGCACTAAATGGTAATGAGCTCACCCTGGCACTGAACACACACACACACACACACACACACACACACACACACACACAGACAGAGCGCAAGGTTACAGAAGGCAAGAGGGTGACAAATGCTCAATTCTCAGATGATTTTAAAGCAATTATAATGTAAACATTTGAATGATTTCATTGTGGTGATGAAATTCAAATGAGACGCTGAATATTCAACATTTACATTTGCATTTAGTCGGTTACTGATGCTCTCACCCTGAGTGACTTATAAAATGTTCCTGACCTAAAGTGACCTCAGTGCGTCAGACGATGAGTCACATGAATAATATGAAGAATATAAAAGTCTAGATGTGTACTGGGATCTGTTTCTACACTTGGATTTGAACCCGGAGTGGGCGTGGCCTAGACGGCATGCCGCCGGAAACGCCGACACACGCTGGGAAAGCGCAGACGTAGAAACATCAGTGTGATGAGAATCATGTCTCTGAGGGTTCCTTGCTCTCAGCTGCATCACTCCAGTTCATCAACGGCGTGTTGTTCATACAGCTCATATCACTGAAACCCAGACCAGGCACGTCCTAATGATGAGTGAGTGAGAGTTTTTATGAAACTGTTTCTATGAAGAACTAATTCCTAGAATTCTAAAGCAGACCAAATAAAACGGTTCAGAATTACACGGCTGTTTCAAACACCCAGCGCAGTATGAAGGCATGTCTTATCTAATATTTCCTGGTGTAAGGTTACCATAAACCAAACCTGTTAACCTTTTTAAAAACTAGTTTCAAGCTTGACGTGATCTTGTTCTAGGTACTTTTTCTCATTTTAAGCATTTGTTTGTAAAAATCGATGCAAAATTATCTCCCAGAATGACCTGAAATAGGTATAATAATCCTGTATTTGGTTTATTTGTAACCTTATAACAGGAATTATTAGCTGAATATGACTATATTTAGATCTTTTCACTTGCCAAGGTGTCAGTTTTTGCAGCGCCAGAACTTCGCTGACAGGAAGTAAGACGATGAAACATGATCGATCCTGAGCTCGGCTTACTCGGCCGATCTCTGATCTCTCGCTCACAGGGAGTTCTCGGAGATCTTTTTCTTCATCTCTGGTTCCTCTCATGAGAGCTTCACCTCTCTCTCTCTCTTTCTCCTTTCATCTCTACAGGACGGTGTGTGTGTGTGTGTGTGTGTGTGTAGCTTTTTAAAAATCACACATCGCTAGCTGGAGCGAGGTGGGTTTTTTGTGCTCACATGACATGCATGCTGTAACCATAACAACACTCTTATTATTTACGATCTCTAGTGATGCTGCGGGTTCAACAAATGTAAAAACGAATCCACTTCAAGTTATTGGTTAAACGTAAATAAGATGATGCGGCTGTCGAGCCTTTCTTCCCGCTAGCTCAGTCTGGTCTCGGCCGGCACCGATAACGCTAATGACAACGCTGTAATGAGCAGAACTGAAACATAATGTGCAGAATTTGTCTTTGAAATTTCCCTCGACAATTCATTTGCTAATGTTTCTCACCTATAGAGAAAAATAACGGCCGTTTTAACAACTTGCTGCGTTGCTGTAAGCTAATTAGTGACACAGTGATTTGTGCGCTGCAGCATTTTAATGGTCGCTTTTCCCTACACATCCACAACACACACTACGGAAATATTCATTATTTTAGCAGCTGCTCATGTCTACGGATTTGATTTAGTGCCTATTATGCGGATTCGCTTCCTTGCATAAATTAACATTTACAAATCATAAACGTTATCATCAATATGACATTAGTAATGTTAACAAAGTCAGTGTTTATTGGGCTTACTATTGAAAAGACAAACATCTCAACTAACACGTTTTTGTAACCCTGCTATATCAGGTTATTTGCAGGCGTCCATGAAAATATCGATGCTCTTCCGTATCGCGATTTTATGTTTGTTGGTACTGTATCAATTCTCAAAAACGTTGTATTGACTTTAATGAAAAGTTTCCTTGCAGAACGGTGGTTCATTTTGCGTTGTTGTTTAAAGCCCTGACCACTAGATGGCAGGGTTGTAATCTATCTTCATCCGCTTGATTCTTTCACACCAGTGTAACAGCGTAGACAGGACGCAGCGTAAGAGCGCACTGCTAATCTTAGCATTAGCAAACCTAGCTGACTAAGAAGCAGCAGCGTTATTTGTCACGTATGCATTACAGCACAGCACAATAACCCGTGGATATATGCACGTGAAACACTATTTACATTGTCTAAAGAATCCTCCAAGCACTTTCTTTTTACTGATACGGGTAACTGTTTGTTTCTTTGCTCGTAAACTAGTGCTATGATGTTGGATATTACAGGGACAGCGATGATGCGAACACTGTTCTTTATACTACAGTTTTCCTTAAAAATATACCGCGATACATTGACTCGTAAGCCCTGTGTCGTGATGCGTGTCGTATTGCCAATACTCAGCGCTAGTTAAAGACGCTGCAGTTCCTCTTCCTGATGTTTTCACACTGCACGGTTCGGAGCACCGCCTAATTTGCTTTATCTGTCTTAATTAATCGTAAAATAGATCCAGATCGCTGTCATTTCGTCTCGTCTGTTAGTCAGCGTGATCAGCGTACACACAGTATGACCTGGTATAAAAGCATTTTTAAGTAAATGAGCTCGCTATCGTTATCGGTAGCGATGCATCCCTAACGACGGCCATTCGTTTACTTCTAAATTACTCTCTAACGCCGAGCTGCAGCCACTGAAAAACACGACGACAATCAATTTAGTACTTTACTAGGAAAGAAAAAAAAAAGCATCGGAGTGAAGGGTTTGGCTTTGAAAATGGAGAAAATGGTAAGAAAAAGGATGTAGTGTCTGGAAAAGCTAATGGCGTGAAATAAAATCCACAGTGCTGCTGAATTGTGATTGGCCTGGTGTTGATTAGTTCTCTGCAGCAGCAGCTCCTACAGCAGTGCAGATGCACATCACAGCTTTATATCATGCACTTGTATCTTATGGCAACCCACTCTGCATTACTGTGCGTGTGCGTGTGTGTGTGTGTGTGTGTGTGTGTGTGTGTGTGTGTGTGTGTGTGTGTGTGTGTGCATGTTGTTCTCAGTGGAATTCCTGTCTCCTTTTGAAGCAGCAGAAACTGGACAGTGTTGACAGAGAGCCTCCAAGTACAGCACTCACACACACACATGCACACGGCTCACACACTTCCTTACCGACTTCATCACCTGCCACACACACACACACACACACACACACACACACACACACACACACACACACACACACACACACACACACACA
>JAQQZR010000037.1:1285556-1304679 GCA_030068235.1 Notoglanidium macrostoma | reverse complement strand
GAGAGAGAGAGAGAGAGAGAGACAGAGAGAGAGAGAGAGAGAGAGAGAGAGAGAGAGAGAGAGAGAGAGAGAGAGAAACACAGAGAGAGACAGACAGACACTGACAGAGAGAGAGAGAGAGAAAGACGCTATCAGAACCGGTGATGTAAACGCTGGAGATTGCCTTTCGAAGCGCATGTTCACAGTGATCATTCTGAAAGGCTGGAAGCCAAAATCAACCAAATGAAACAGTCAAAAAGCCTGGAAATAAATGAATAAGAAGGAAACGCAAACACGGAAACAGCACAGAAACCCATGCGGCCTGTTCTGCTCAGCACTGAAGGCGGCCCTCGCTGTTGTCAGTGGCTATAAAATTACAAACGCCTACGAAGAAATAGATAGCAGTCCTCGCCGTTTTTAAAAAAACGCTGTTTAAAAAAGAGTCGGGCAGGTCGAGGGATTCAAAAAAAGTGTGATCGTGAAAGACAAATGGAGGAAAAGACAAACTGCTACACAATTAAAGAGTTAATGATCTCCCCCCAAACGCGCACACACACACCCACACAAACACACACACACATAAAATAATCAAGCAAATTCAAAACATCACCAACATTACCAATAATTTTTTTTTTTTTTAGAATTGTTCTTTTTTTTCTCATCAGGTTTGGCACTTTATCTGAACAAATACCTGTTCAAAAAAGACTAATCGTCATACAAAAACGTATTCAATGTCTCGTTAACGTAGAATATATTATTTCATAGTGAGCATACAGCAGGTAAACACTTGTAGTACATACGCTTTTAGTTTTTCATATGAACATTCCAACAGATGTTTTACACACATGCACAGAAACGTACAACACAACTCTCTTGCGCTGTTGCAACATCCTGCCTCCTTTTCCCTCCTCTATTATTTCTTTCTTTACTTATTTCATTCGTCATTATTATTATTATTTATTAATTTATTTATTTATTTTTGCTTTTCGCCGAGTTCATTTTAATATCTTCACGACGCTTCCTCAGCCGAGCGGGTTTCTGATTTGAGCCGTACGAACTCCTTGGCCACCTCGTCGTTGGTCCGTTGCGAGAGGATCCTCATGATGGTGAGGCCCGTCTCGTCCATGGTGACGCTGCGGATGAGCGGATACGCGGCGTTCAAGCTGACTTTATCGGTCAGGTCTCGGAGCTGCAGCACGGTGACGCCGATGACGCGGTCCTCGCGAGCAAAGCAGTAGTCCTTCAGTGACACGTGCAGCTCGTACGCCTCTGGCCCGTGCTCGCTACTCAGGATGCTGCGAAATGGAACAAACAAACAAACAGAAAAGTAAATGTAAACATTCCTAACATAACGATCTTATTATAACAATGTTCATATAATGTTTAATTTCCTACAAATAAAGGCTTAAAATCCTAAACTTCCTTAAATAGTTAAACCACTTACGGGAAATACATTTAACAACACAGACTGGACGAAGTGTGAAAAGCTGAAGTTTGTCTGTCTTTAATCAAGACAGAATTTTAAATAAAAGTCATGACATCGTAAAGCAGGAGATCCAATCACGTTCCGACATGCAAATCGCGGCTCAGGGGGCGTGTGCGTGCAGGAGGGGAGGCGTTTACCTATTTACAAACTCACAGGTTTTCTTAATAAAATAAAAGTATGCGCGCGTCTGGGATGTTTTCGGTTCTCTAAAGCGATTTAAAACTCTAAAATCTGAAATTTCTTATTATTCGGTGTAGCCAAACACAAACACACACGAACGTCCTCGAAACGTTGAGATGTGTGTTTATGAAAATGATATTTTATATTTACATCCACTTATACGTATGAGTTAGATTCTCTTGTTTTTAAGAGGGTTTAAAATAAGGCCGTTTAAAGAAAGCTGCTAAAATATACAGTGTTCAAAAACTTCATCCTAATAGATTTTTCCCTAAAAGGACTATTTCTGTGCTGTTTATTTAGTTATAAAGCCCAGTAAGTGCTCGACTCACGCCTCCACCTGCTTTATATGTACTTGTTTAATTCTTGTGTAAAGCTCAGGGTTTTAAGACGCTTCAGCGCGAACATTCTCAGGCACAGAAGCACGTACAGCGACCCGACTCCACGACCCAAAAGCCACTCTTAACGACTTTCCCACATTAAACTAAACGCTCCTGCAAACGGTTTTTAATTCCTGATATTTTGACATTTTCTAACGAGAGTGTTAACGACTCATTCCCCGAAGAGCGTGCGTTATTGTTCTGGCACTGAAAAGACTCGGGCAGTTTGGAACATCTCTATTCACCCTGAAAGTGCAGACGATTTCACTAAAGCCTCTTCATAATAATAAGTCTGGTCTTTTTAATAGCCTCTTTAGCTTAAACCGCGAGCAGAGCGAGTGACTCGGGCGCAGACGCCGCTGTGAGGACCCTCAGCTGAGTGCCGCTGCTGCTGTGTAAAAGCCCCCGATGAGAGCGGAGTCTGATATCTGTCTTCCTTAAACTCTCTTTCAGTATGATTTCTACCTCTCTGGTAAATGATAAAAGCCTGACCGGGTGCTCCGGATCAGCTTGACCACAACAATGGCAGCGCTTGTGCATAAGCGAGAGAAATCTGAAGAGAATTTACATCACAAGTTTGCCAAATTGATGTGGAAATGCACTGATCTAATGAAAAACTCTGGCGAACGTTTTGTGAGATTGAACAGAAGTACATCCCTGGTCCCCTCCATGTCCCATCCCGGGCTCTGTCATGAATGATGGGTATGAACTCTGAATTGCAAAGGTGTGGCGTTCTGAGAAAACCTGCCAGATGGTGTTGAAGCTAAACTCTGCAAAACAGCGAAAACATTTTTTTTTTTCCCTGCCAGTAATACGTTGACTTTCTAACGAATCGTTAATGAAGGCAGTACTCACTACTGGAATGTTTCGTTGTACTTCGGTGACCAGTTGTTGTTCTTGGTCTTGGTGCTGTATTTGCGTTTCTTGTCGGCGAGGTTCGGCCCGATGGCGTTGATCTCCACAAACGGTCTGAACATGGTGTTCGTCTGCCAGTTGATGCTGTTCACACCCACCACTGCGAAAAATGAAAACAAACACACGTAATGATACGAGACAGGAAGAACACGGAACCAAACCAGGTTTGTTTTTAGTTTAGTATCTGATCCGAATACACCCAGTGAGAATTAATACTGACATTAAAACGCATCGCTATTTTCAGATGTGACTACAGACTTAAGTGTTATTTAGAAATCACACACTGGGTGGAGTTTTAGTTCTACGTGATTCTGAGCAGACAGGAAGACGAGTTGTATACGGTCTACATGCTGCTGAGAACCCAGTCTCACTTAAGAAAGATCTGGCAACCTCGGAGGCCTGAAATACACACATTTTAATATTCTGAATCAGGAAAATCTCCAAATACATGCAAATACATAAATATTGGCATAATTTGTAACCGACCCTATAAACAAGCCCCGAAAAAATGACATGCCAACAAAAACCCCCAGGAAACGTCAGCCCTAACTCCAGAAAGCCCCAAATGACATCCTCTTAACATTAAAAGATAATACTGAAAGAGCAACTGCCCCAGCTAGTCCGGAATAGCAGTGCAGTGGTTATTCAGGGTTATTCCCGCTATATGAACTCTCAGACGGTGTTAGCGTGATGTCCTCGTTCTGGCCGGGAAGATTTTCAGGTCTCCGAACCTAAAGCTTGAGTCGTTCGTTCCAGTCCCTGCCAGGGAAATAGTTTTATGACGGTGTGTATGGAGGAGGTGTAACGACACACATAAAGAAAGTGTGTGTGCCGTTAAAATACGGCTGCATCATTATTACAGCCATAAAATAAGCAGAGCACTGAGTGCTGTCCATCATAAAATACACATTAGCACCGAAATGAGTCAAGGAGGCGTCCTTGTGAGATGAAGAAATAAATAAAGTGCTTATAATTGTCTGTGTGTGTGTGTGTGTGTGTGTGTGTGTGTGTGTGTGTCTTCGGCGTACCCTTCACGTTGACTTTATGTTCTCCGGTGCCGGGGTGAGAGATGAGATCCACGTGCATCACCACTTCTCCCAACGAGCTGGACGATGACTGACCTGAGATCACACACACACACACACACACACAGAGAAATCCATTACCCATTGTAGCCGAGTGCAAAAGTTTTCACACCCTTGCTTTAAACTGATGAGATGTGACGATATGAAAACATGTTCCCGAATGCGATATCAATGTAGACTTTTTCTGTTTGAGCTGATATTTTATTTATAGTTATGTTTCTTTCACTCATTATTCATTGCATTGCGTCTCTCTAAACAGCGTTTAATAAAATCGAGGCGTCTCTGGATGTGCACCTTTATAAGGGCAGGTTATTGGCTTAGGATGATTTATTCATTACGTTTCTCTCCGTTCCCAAAGCACGAGATCACATTTAAACACTATTAAACAGTCGACCCATTTATTACGGTGGATTGACAGCACTTACAGACACCGTTATCCAGAGTGATACGCATAAGCCCTGCTATTACATAACATTTTGTTTATTTAAAAGAAGCATGCTGGCTATTACATCTTTCGCTTCAGTTTAGACTCCCAGCCCGAGACAAATATTCATGAAAGGATAGCTGAATCCCAGAGAAATTCCGGTAACTAGCTTTAATAGCAAACCAAGCTGCAGGGCTGAAGCATAAAAAGCTTCCTATCACCCACAGAGTGCACGACGCAGGGAGTCGGAACGCATCCGGGATTCAGCTTTCCGCTCATTCCCACGCCGAACACCTCTCAGAGATGCGACTGGAGGAAAACCCTGATGAACTGACAGAACACTACGGCGCAGGCCGCACAACAAAATGCTGATAAATCCCTCACCAGGAGGTCAGACATACGGAAACCCTACACACACCAAGCATCGGATCAGTGCTGAAACTCTCATAAGTTATTCATAGCCTAAACATCGCATGAGGATTGCGCAACACTGATAAACCCCTGATGAATCTCTCCTGACACGCCGTGCTCTGGGAGCTGGCCGTGGACCACACAGCTGAATTAATGACTTGGCCATAAATTTGGACTCAATCTGAAGAAACTCTCAGGTGAGTTAGTACAAAAAAACAAAAAACCAACCCAAACCACTTAGCTTCCTGCGCAGTGAATTCGAAGCGGCTTCGCTGGATTTCCCTCAGGAAGGAGCTACACACACTGCAGCCTGAATCCTTGAAATAAACAAGGACTGAAAAGCATCCGGATCTGAACAATACAACCCTGTTATAGATCAGATGCAGCTCAGGCCAAGGTCCAAATAACACGGCACTCGTTTATCAAATAAAACGCACCCTGAGGACTTGAGGGGAATCTAAAACATATCCTCAATGCATCACATCTAAAGAAGCGCTGACCTGAAAAAAGAATATCTGAAGCCACTAGTTATCTCAGGATATCTCTGACAAACACATACAGATATGTATTTTAATGACTTTTGCACAAGAAAATAATCATGGACTACGGGACACTGCAGTCTTTTCCCATAACTGCAATATTCATAGGTCAAATCTCAGAGGTCAAATTTATTTATAAAGCAACAGCAGTTGACCAAAGTGCGGCACAAGCGCCGTAAAAAAAACATGATAAATAATGAGAACAAAGAGTTACAGCACAATAAAAGATGAAATCAGAGCGTGGAGCTCAACTCGAATCCATTGCCAATGAGAAGAGGAGGATCTTCAGCAGCCACGCAAAGCATCCGGAGGTCTGAGTGGTTCTTCGATGAAAAGGCAAGATGCTACGGAGATTAGAAGCCGCCGCAGCAAAAGCTCCATCACCTCATCACCAACCGACCTGATCCGGCTATTGAATTTGAAGGAGCTGTCAAAAATCACACCAACATTTTAATAAAAGAACGATTTTTCGAAGCCAAAGGGCCGAGAGTCCCATCAGGGTCATCCGCACGTAACGAGCTCAGTCTTATTTACCTTAAGATCGAAAAAGTATAAATCCGACCAGGTTTTAATGTCTTCTAAGCAGTCCAACGGAATACCAGTATGGAACTATCCTAAAAAAACGTGTATGCAGCTAACTAGCATAAAAATTGCTAGCACAAATAGCTAATATGTAATTAGCTTAAAAAAACTGGCATGCAGCTAACTAGCATAAAAGACAGCTAGCAGAAATAGTTAGTATGTAACTAGCTTAAATAACTTGTACGTAACTAACTAGCATAAAAGACAGCTAGCATAAATAGTTAGTATGTGACTAGCTTAAAAAAAAAACTTGTATGTAACTAGCATAAAAATAGCTAGCATAAATAGCTCTAAATAAATACACACTCTTATTTTTAGTTACATTTCATAGTTCTAATTTTGGCAATAGTATGTAATCCACTAACAAGACTCGTTTATTTCTTTACTTTGTCCTCCATATTTGTGGTGCTTACTCGCTCCCCAACCTGCGAGCTGATTGGTCAGGAGATAAACTAGGTTTGTGGCTGTTTCTCAGAGTCTCATTGAAAACGTGCACTGAAATCTCACGGCCGGGTTGAATAAGGAAAAGGAACTGGGTTATGTTCCCTACTTGGTTGGAATAAAATCTGATAAAACAGGATCAGCTTGTTCGTGCTCTTGCGCAGTCGAGCCTGACCCGAATCCAGCTGAAGACGTTTTGATGAACGACCTGGAGACTGAAGACTGATGTTCATCAACTGTACTACGCCAAGCTGTCAGTGGTGATGAAGGAGCGGAGTGTGACTTTATAAAACAGCATACACTAAGAGTGTCCTCGAAGTGTTTTAGGTTCAGTGTTTCATAACTTTCCAGGTTTTTTTTCTATCCTAAAGGTACCAGGATGTGCTGGTGGAACCGGAACCGCACGCAGACACGTGCTGAAGCCCTGGCTCTCTCTGCTCTAAACATGAGCTTGTTTATATTCATAATCATCCGATCAAGCCGTACTTATTACAGACCCTCGCTGGAGAAAAGGACGGTCTAATTTATCAAGATGACAATCACATATGGAGGAAAAAGGAATTAAGCTGCGTGCCAAAAGACAGACTGATAATGTAACCAGCACCCTTAAAGGACGTGTGGGTTTCTATGGAAACGTCTGTGATCAGTGAGCCTGGTGCTGATGTGTTGGTTGTTGCTGTAACTTCTTTATAACTGTGAGGCGTTAATGGCTGTGTGTTGTGCTAATGTCACAGGCGGACAGTGTTAATGCTAGCGCAGAATTTTAACAATGTTAAACATAAGTGATAACTTGTGCTGTGTTAAGCGGGCAGACTAAAGGACTAAAGTGCCGCTGCATGGCTCCCTTTAGGTCAATATGAAGTGAGGGCTGAAACCCACTGGACCACTAACAGCATGGCATTGTGGGTAGCGTAGAAAAATATTAACCAGCGTGAAAATAGAGCAGCGTGTCGATGGAAGATGTTTAAACTATAAATTATGCCTGAATATCAAAAGCGTCCGCTGTACGAGTCCCTGCGGATGAGCCGTTGCTTTAGAAACGACATGCGTTAGAAAGAGTGCATTAATATTAAAAATAATAATAATAATAAAAAAGTAACCACACTTTTATTACGAAACTGAATTTCATGGTCAATTAATAATATTTTGCAATTTAAGAATAAATAATAGAGCGACTGGAGTCTCAGACAGCGATTCTGCTTATTAGTAGATTCTTTCACGTCCTCGTTCCGACGTTCTAGTTAATTAACCCGAATGTGCCTCATCGAGAAGTACGTAATTATTTAAAACACTTACTGTATTAAGTTATGAAAAGTTCAACCCGCTTCAAGCAGTCGGTAAAAACAGCAAACCTGAAAACGTCTCACAGAGCTGAAAAAATGACATCAAGTGAAAATTATAAGATCACAGTCAACAAAATCTAAGATTATTAAACCTATTTATTGACATTGTTATTCATTTCAAGGGTAAAATGATATTCTATTGGCAGATGATTTTGCTCCCTTTTCAAAAATAAATGAAAAAGGCTTGAAAGGAGTAAAAATATCAGTTTAATAATCTTATATTTGATTCATTTATTTCCTTTTTTAGGAGTGGAGATGAGATGTTTCGCTAGTCTGTTTACCAACAGCGAATTCAGATAAAGGATGAAACAGAACAGTGAAAGGAAAATATCTGTCGGAAGGACTCACAATCCTGACATTTTTAAATCCTTAGAGGCAAGCTGAAAAAAAAAAATATTTGTCACATTCTGAAATATCATATTTATCGTTCACTCCGTCTTTACTGACTGCTTTCTGCGAGATCTGTGAGACTTACTCTGTTGGTGCAATAATTTTGAATGTAGGGTGTACAAACTTTTGCACTCAACTACTTCAAGACAGACAGACCCAGCAGCTTGACACACACACACACACATACACACACACACACACACACACACACACACACTGAATAGCAAAAAAGAACTATGAATATAAATATTAGCTGGAGGTAAATCCTCTAACGACATTCAGCTTTTCCTTTGAGTTCAGATTCCTGAAATTAAAAACTGCAGATTTGTGTGTGTGTGTGTGTGTGTTTGTGGCACAAGTGTAAGAACAGACAACAGGAGAGAATAAAAGTAAAATCCTGACATTTTCGCACGAACGCCAGAACATTTTTGCATATGCATGAGAGCATATGAATGCTCACACAGGTTTATATTAAAGCCCTCTTTCTAATGCGTTATCGTTTCCATAGTAACAGCTCATTCACAGGGACTTGCACAGGAGATGCTCCACTTTATAAATAGATTAGAAAAACACTGATATGCTGAAGTCTTCTTAAAGTAAGGAGAAGTCCTATGAAGTTTCTTCAGGACTGAGAATAAAAAGTTATTTATTATTCTCTAAGCAATGAATTACAGTTGCAATAATGTAATCGTGAATAAGGTTTAAATGTAAAGAAAATAATTAAAAGCGATCATGGTGTTAAGTAGATTTCAAGAAAATGCTCTACTTTCTCCAAACGTTTTCTTGTAAACATCTTAATCATGAAAATAAACTAGAACGATAAGCGCAGCTTTCTTGTCATTTTGTTTTCGAGTTACATCATGTGTCCCAGCTCTAGCCCTGTCTCCGCCCCCTGCCCTGGCATCGGTGTGTTACCTGATTGTGTTCACCTGTTTTGAGTCCTGCTCTTTGATCAGCTTTTCTGTTGTCTCTTTGCCTCATTGTGAAAGCCTTGTTTTCTCGTTCAGGATTCTCTTCTTTTATTTTGACTCATGCTGAAACATTTAAACATCCTGCATGGCAGTTTTGGTAACTTCTGTGAAACCGAATGCGATTAAGTGTAAAAACAGTCAGTCTTTATTGGAGAATCATTTATAGTGCGATTGGAGTTTAAGTCTGAAAAATGGAAGACACTCTCTTGGCATTTCATTCTCTAGAAGAAATCAATAAGCGCTGTCACGACACATTAAGAAGACTTTGGCTGATTTTTTTTTCCCCAAGGCTTTTCTAATCGCCGAGGTCTCCGTTTGGAATTCCAGAACAGGATTTATTGGATTTTGGATGACGGCCATTAGCATTTGTTTGGACGATACTGTTCTGTCCTACTCCAAATACAGCAGAAAAATGACGTGATGGATCACCAGGACCTGGCAGACTCTCTTGTGAAAGCGAAGACGCCTACCGAATCAGACCGGCTGAGGGCGGAGACTGTACCGCTTACACGAATGGAAATCAGGTCGTACGACAGACATTATAAATCCATAAAGATCGAGTTAACATGAGCGTCTGAGTTAATTCCTTCTCTGAGCTGATGAAATAGAAACTCTGGTTGATGGATCCACGATGGAAGAATGTTCGTGTGTCTCACACACCTTCTGAAACATTTTTAACGCTTGTATATAGGAGTGAAATTAGCACTTAAAGAAACAATGAGCAGATACACCGGGTTAAATAGCTCTTTTAGGGGTGTAACAATAAGAACAGAAAATGTGTTCTAATCAAAAACAAATACAGATATGAATAAGAGGAGCGCTACTTCGAATGGGATCTGTGAATTGCGTGTAACAGCATGTCGGCTGATTTCATCAACAGCATGAGAGTTTGCGCTGAGCAATCTCGGGGCTCTCTGTGCTGCGATGCGCCTGAGCTCGCTTTGTGTGGCGCGTCGGCAAATATATTTTCATTTCAATATGATCTTTTCAGAAGACTTCCCAACAGAGCTGCTGCTCCATATCGTCTATACAGACCACAGAACGTCTCTGCTGAGATTAAAACATTAGCGTAAAAAAAAGTAACTTTACATATGTAACTATAGAGTATAACTTTATAATAACTTTATAATAGTAAGTATATATGTGTATGTGTGTGTTAAAGAAAATGACTTTTTTTCAGATTTTTAAACACTGACTTTTTTCAGTGTTTAAAAAAAAAAAAGTATTTAAGCCACGCCCACTTCTGATTCAAATCCAATTACAGCTACACATACAAACATGTTGAGTTTTAATAATAGAAATAGACAGACTTGGTGTAAGATGACTACTTTCTACACGATTGCAGGTCCGTAACTGCAATTTGAATTTCTTTAATCATCCGACAAAAGTTTAAATGAGAACCAAGCTGTGTGACTTGTCCATCTAACTGGTTCTTCTTTAGCTTATGATTAAACGCTCTGTTAATCACTACCATGTAAACGACAGTGAATAATGCACATTCAGTTATTATTATTCTTAGAGAAAATAGCTAGCGTGCTAAGCGCAGTGTAGTTATGGTTTACCGGGTGGCTAATATGAATAATGAACAAAGACGAGCCTTTTGGATGGAATTTTAAAAAAGTATCTTTAAAAACAAAGAGTGTGAGATCAGAAGTGCCACAGAGGTTCTGTATTTAAAGCAGTGATTATTACATTATTTATCTTCAAATAAATATTAGACACCTAAGAACAGCTTTTGATCTCCCCAGCATGAGTTCTATATCATCAAATTTAGTTTCAGGGATCTGCCATCTGTCAATTGAAGCTTCCGTTTGAGCATTGAGGATCATCAGCATGGAAATAAAGTTGTAGGCCATGTTGGGAAGTTAAGCAGGATTGTGTAAACACTAACCATCAGCGGGCCCAGGACAGAACCCTGAGGGACACCTTGAGAAACAGAAATAAATATATGCCTGCCACTGGAGATAAAAGCCAATTTGGAAGCATGTGGTAAAAAGTCAGGTAGTTCCTGAACTAATCTAAATTAGCACCGCAGACACTGTTACAAATTGCGTCTCTCTGTATGCGGCACGTGCTCGTTCTACACGTGCCTTTGTTTTGTTTCTAATCCACTCTCCACTGCTGTGCTGTCACTGGTTGATGCCCTATTGTGTTCAGCTGTTGCGTACTGAGTTCATTCCTTGATTTGTCTATCTATACCCTGCTGTTTCTCTGTCTCTCCTCAAAGTTTTTTGTGTTTTTGTGCTTTATAGCTACTTTAAGTCCAAGCTGACTGCCTTGCCTCTTCATTTCCTGTTTCCTGGGATTGATTCTTACTTGTTTTACTGTATATGATTATGTTTTGGACTATGATGATGATGACTGGCCACAATAAAAGCCGCAGTATGCTGAGTTGTGTCCTGTCTCACTCGCTGCATGCTAACAAATACCCAAATCATTACTAAGATTGAAAGGTGAACACTGCTGGGAGCTAAAGAAGGAGTGATACATTGCCTGGACTGGATTAACAGCAACAAATAAGATCATTTATGACTTCGAGAAGGTGACTTTAGTACAATGGTGTGAACAAAAACCCTGATTGATGATGCTTGGACAAGTCGTTATTGGACATGTTTTAATGTACGTGAGAGACTAAATCTTGGGTTTTACTTCTTTTTAACTATAAATATACATATGCAAGATGCATGTCTCCTGTGGCGGTTTGGAGCATCGCTTGTGCACATCCTCAGAAATTAATATTACATTATTTAATATCAACATAAACAGTGTGGGCAGTACAGCACCATGTGACAGTGTGTTTGCCACCTTTAGTAGCCTTCACTCCTAAAGAAACGAAAAAAGTCTGCCTTCCAGACCAGGAAGATCTTCTGGATTTCCTAGGTTAGCTAAATACTTTTGAATGTAATGTCCGTGTTTTCAATTTGTGATGCAGCTCATGACAACAATCACAACAACAGCGGAAGTTTGAAGAGAATCAGAGCCTGTTTAAAATAGTGGTGTATGAAATCCCTAAACATTTTACAGTTATGTGGAAACCCGAAGAACAGGAATGTTTTTGGAAAAATGCAGGCGAGTATGTGAAAATGCAGCACGCATTGCAGCTGGTTCAGTACGTGGACACGTGTCAAGTATAAACTAAGACGGGCCTTTGCAAGTCAATGTCGGTTTATATGTTTTGTTTAGGATATGACTGACTGACATAGTCTAGAAATTTGTCAGGGGTCAAGTTATTTATGATAAACAGGAAGGAAGACTTTAATAATAGAAAATTTATGAGTATGCGTGTGGGCTGTGTAAACATGTAGGACGGATGCACCAATAGTAGTTGTAATGTATTACCTCTAGCTAAAAGAGCTTCGCTTGTATGGCTGAAAATAAACGAGATAAAACACGTAACTGCTTGACCTGTTTGTCAGTGTTGTGCCTACTCATTTTTAACGCAGCTTCATATGATGAATCGAGAGGAACCGCAGAGAGAAAACCCAGTTAAGATGGAGAAAGCCTGATCACAGCATTAACGTAACGTGTCTGTCGTATGATCATTTATTCCAGGCATACATTAACTTTCTCGACTTTGACAAACACAAAAAATTAGATTTTCATCTTTTTCCCCTACTTGAAGTTGTTATTGCTGATGCGTCTCGTCACCGGAATTAGCATGACTGAAAATTCACAAGGGTCCTCAAAACCCACCTGGTGTGTAAAGTTGTGAATAATTAGGGTTAGCCTGAAGGCGTGGTTAACATGTGTAGCTTTAATTACAACTTTATTTCTATGAAGTGCTACTAAATCACTCACTCATTAGAATTCCTATGAATTTTTCATGAGATTGGATTTACCGGATGTCGTCTGGGAGCAATATACCTTCGCGCACCTGCTAAAATAAACGTCTTGTAATGGGGAGAGCGACTTTAATGACTTTAAAGAAGGCAGTATAAGCTACAATCAATTTTAGGGAAGCTTAAGTGGATCTAGAAGAGAGCACCATATTAGGCTATAGAGAAACGGAGTGTGTTAAGAAAAGGATGTGTACCCCCATCACGCAGGGTGAAAATTAGATTCCGTGGATGTAAATATTGACATCGAGACAAACCGTGCCAGAGCTCTTGTCATCTCTAATAAGATTTTGTAAACAAATGAGAATTAAACATGTGTCTGGCAGTGAGAATCTCTCTAAGGAAAAACCTAGGGAAATGTTTTAACTAATGCTTTGCAGGAGCTTCCTCAACTCATCAAATTACAAGACTGAAATTATTTTCTCCATTCGTCTTCTGTGGTATATATGATTTGAGGAGGAATGTAAGATAATACCACCGCCCCAGTTTAAAACAAAACTGATCTTTTACGTTACATCACCTGTTGATTATTGATATTTCTATAAAGTGAAAACCAGCGCTCGTCCATAAAAGTGCCCTAGATAAATAACGAACTAAGTAACTAACTGGTTCATATTAGTGTGACTTGATATCTGGTATCCACCAGGACAGGACAGATGATTCTTACATCACCATCCCAAACTACTCCACGACTGAGTAGAGTTCAAGCTCAGTCAGATAGCTTATCTTTGAACAGCCCTTTTCTGGTTAGTTGTTGTCTTTTTTTTTTTTATATAAAGAGTGTGTGGAGAAGCATTTGTCTGCGTACTGAAGCAGATCTGAGGCTCAAATACATTTGTAGGCTGTGTTGGGAAATTAGAGAAGCACAAGGGAGTGGGTAAATAATAAACAGAAGCGGGCTCATGACAGAACCCTGAGGGACACCTTGAGAAATTTAATTTGTACTTGGCAAGAGTAGAGATACAAAGTACTGCTTGCTAGTAAGGTAGGATTTAAATTACCACTCCAAGTACCCAAATAAGTGCTGAGATAGATAAGGGTAAAGGAGGAGGAATGCATTTACAAGACTGGAGTCAGCAGAGGAAAGAATAATGTTTTTCAAGTCAGTGGACAGATTTTAATAGGATTGAGGGTCATAGCGCTGAGTGGGATTGGAGGACTCTGATCTTTCTCTTTCTGATGTATCTCTTGGTTGAATTGATTGTCTATTAGACAAAATTCTTATTTGACTTGAAGTTTTTATCACAAGCAGCATGTTTATTGATAAACTGTTCTTTAAACTGTTCTTTAAACTGTTCTTTGCCCACATTTTACCCAGACTCTGCACTATATGAAGAGATTTAGCTCCATAGCATGATGCAACCACCACCATGTTTCACTGCAGGCTTCACCCACTGATCTGAGGGTGATGAGCTTTACATCATCGGCTTTGAAATTATGACTAAAAAGGTCAAACGTATGTTATGGTTTGGAAGAATATGAGTAGGTCCTTGATACAAGCTCTGCCATGGCTCAGAATTATGGAAAATACAAAGATATGCAGCGGATGGCTTTTGAAAGATCCTTTTATCCAAAGTTACAACTCAACCATGGAGCTGTTGGAAAACAGTGATGCAATTCAAGAAAACTGAGCACTCAACATCTGCCCACAGAGAAAGTTCTAGCATACAGGAGTGCTACAAAAATGGGGCAAAAGATTCCTGCACCATCACTAAAGCAGGCATAGGTTGTGATCTTTACCCAAGTATTTAGTTGTTTACACAAGATTATTGAAATCTGCTGAAGTTGGAAACAGGAAATGCTTCATCAGTCCAATGCAGTCTTCAGTGGTGATGAATGGTGACTCGTCGCCATGATGAATGGTATCTTAAAACAGTTGACTCACTGATGATGCCACAGCTAATCCATGGCTGGGAGTCCAAGGGGGTTGAATTGGCCATGCTTTCTGGGTGGGAGGGGCATACTTTCTCCCTGTCAATCACAGTGACACTAGCAGTTATGGGCAGGTGTGTGTGAGGGAGGATAGCACTTTCCTCTGAGTCTGTTATGCCACCCCATGATACACCATGAGCAGCAATTTGAAAAGATGCTTCATGTGTCTCGGAGAAAGCACATAGTAGCCTTTATCCTCCTCCACCATGATAGCGGAGAGCTGACTGGTAAGTGGGAAATGGCTAAGACTAAATTAGGGAGAAATTAAGGCCTAAACAACACTGGCTATTTTCAAATGAGTGGCTCAGTGGATAAGGCTTTGGGCTACTGATCAGAAGGTTGTGAGTTAAAATCCCTCCACTGCCAAACTGCTACTGTTGGTCTTTCAGAGTTCTATGGTGACATGAGTGTTGCTTGTTTTCCAAGTGTTTACTGTTTTGACTTGATTTTCTCCTCCCTTTCTTGATTTCTTGATTGGTCGCAAGAATTAACTACATCCCCTGAGTCACTTCATTCTTCCGATGTTTATTTCCAGATTGTGTTCCTGATCCATTTGTTAATTCCTTAGTTCCCAATCATATTCCTAATTCTGTAATTTTTATATATATATATATATATATATTCTTTCCTTAAATCCTGTGCACGTTTAGTAATGCACTGAAGTAATTCTTCAGACATTTCCATGTTCAGCCCTGTCCTCAGCCAAAGATCTTTTGATGGAAGCCACTGGGGCTAGCAGATTGAATTTAGCGTTAATCAGAATCACTTCAGTTCCTATCAGGCGGAGGTAAAGTGATTTGCAAATTGAATTCCTTAATCAGAACCCAGAAAGGGGTGTGAACGCTTATTCAACCAAGCCTGAATGCTTTCAAAAGAACAGTGTTTAATTATGAGTTGAATGTTACGTATAAAATCCTATCGAAAGTGCAAAGAGCTCTGGAACGATCTGTCTTGATTTCAGCTACACACTAACTGGCTCTAAGACAATGTGGACTGCTGTGCTAGCACCGTTCCACTGTATTCCACCACCACACACCGGGTGATGCAATTGTTTTCTGTCCTCTAGTTGTGTGCTGATCAAAGAGTACAGCTCCGTGTAAGTGACTACGGTGGTAAGGCGTGTAGACTTTCCCAATTATAATTGTAAAAAGTGACAGGGCTGAAAACCTCTGACTGTTTTTGTGCTGTCACACACCAAAGTAAATCATTTGGAGCTTGTCTACTCCCAAAAAAAAAACCTTTTTCAGGGTCCTGTAATTGGGTAGAGCAGGAAATCTGAGTAAAACTTCTTCTTCTATGAAGTAGCAAGCCTTAAAACTTACCCGAAGGACAGCACTGCGCTTACAAATTAAGAAATAATAAAGCAGGTCATTATTGCCGTCATTTACCTAATGCTTTTAGCCAAATTAGTATAATTACTCTGAGACTGACTGCAGCAGACAGCTGCTACACAACCACGAGCCGCAGGCTTGAAATAATTCTTGGTTGACAATTAAACTGGAAAAAACAATACAGCGATTCTAACTGATGAAAACGTGAGATGGCTTACCAAATTTACAATTTCACTTTGGGTTCCAAGAACATTAATCTGTCTAGTTTTCTAGGCAATGGTTTTTACTTAACTTTTGTCTCATGTTGTTGTTTTTAATGCAACTGAGTCTTGTGTGGGCAAGTTTAATAAGATAACAGGTTTCCAGGAAATGACTTTAGATTTTACTTTTGCAGCCTCGAGTGCTCACTGGCCATTCTAATAACGTTGGATATATTACGGCGTATTTGACAGATTGGCTTGTCATCGGTCGTTCTTCAGAAACCAAAGCTTCGATACTTCGAACAACCGGTAATCAGGACGACTTTGGCGTAAATCGGCTAGTTTACGCAAAGGCGTATTGTTCCGTACACCTTTTCCAAACCAAATTATTACACTCCACAAAAAAGGACTGATTCGCAATATCTGAGCAAGTTTCCATCAAACTGTACACTGTACATGATCTCAAAGCACAGCCTCCGGGGTAGAAACATGATACTGAACATCACCATCCATCTGCACTACAATTAGAATTGAAACCACAGGGAGCGCTAAACAAAAGCCTCCTGTTGTCTTCACGATTTAGCAATGTTCTGTCCCATTAAACCCGCCCATCTCTTTAGATTTTACAGCAATGCAATTGCACCATTTATTGTACTACTATGCTCAATTGATCTCATCTCCATTTCAGAGATGATCGATATAAAACTTATTATGGGAAAAAAGCCACTTAACCCTTCTCATGCTTGCTTATAACTGGGTTATTTACTGTAAAAGAAGACCCCCGAACATTCCATAATCCCTAAGATTTGTTCTTCCAACAGAATAATTTCTTACCTTGAGACATCTGGGTGCATATATATTTCTTGATCAAGGCATCTGTGGGTTGGGTGTAAAGGCTAAGCGCATATTTCAGAGACTTCAGTTCGGGACTCTTCTCCAGGAAGGTTTTCTTCAGGCCGTTCCCACCAGCATGGAAATATTGCTGGAAGGAGAGCAAGAAAGAAACAAAAGAGAATGATTCATAAGCCAGATGCAGTTTTGACTCATTTGAACCTCCGTGCCCTTTTTGCGTTTGCTTCCCGATACGTTTTAGATCGCATATTATCCGACTTATCGCTTATGCCACTTAATAAACATCGCTATTCGATATAATGAGATATTCTGAATAAAAGCTCAATTCACACATAACACGAGGTGGCAAATGAATATGAATACAGGTTGACCGTATAGAAATCTGCCAAAATTGATCAATAATACTTTTCATTGGAGGAATAAAATCCATTGCACTTTCCTGCTGATAATCATTTTGCTTCTAATTTGCATAAAGGTTATATTTTTCCGTTTGCCCCACCCACTTCAGCCTGTCCTGCCCACTCTGCCCCCTGTTACTGTACTGTAACTGGCAGCTCTCATTGAAGATGGATAACTTCTGGCCTCTTTTTTCATTGAGGCAGCATTACTAATGGGTTCCTGAGACCGTCGCTTGGGGGGAACCCTCAAAACATCTATGCGGTCTACAACCGAGGCCTTCTTTTTACAGAATCCCTTCAGGAAGCCAAAGGAAAACCCTGGCAAAGCAAATCGCTACCTTGACTGTTTTTTAAACTCTGCAGATTTCTCTGCGTTCAATATGGGAAGGCAGTTTGAAAAATACAGAATGCTGAGAAGTTTGATATTTTTATTCGTTTTGACATAAACCGAATCCTGACACGTCTTTCCGGGGATGTAACGCCTCGGGAAGCTCCTGTCACACATCAGCACCGAGCAGCTTGGAGGGATTTCGTGTGTGCAGAAATCCACACGCTTACAGCTCCTCAGGGGTTTGTGTGGAACAAGACACCAAGAGGACGCTAGGCCTGGATGCTTGGCTAACCCATAAAAAACTCCTTTTCTGGTCAATACTAGTGCTGAGAATGTCACTTCCTGTCATTGTACCATGTTAGAAAGATTTACATTATAGTTTAAACTTGAATCATAGTTAGACAGCCGGTAACTGAGACTTTCTTCTCTGGGCTTCACGCTAATTTAACAGCGAATGTATTGAAACTCTCCAGTCATGTTCAAACAGCTCATGTTGGTAATGGAATGAGAAAAACGGTGACTTTTTTTTTTTTTTACCACATTTTAAGTGTCAGAGTTATTAGTATCCTGCAATGTCTCACACACACACACACACACACACATGGCCTGATTGCTCGTTAGTGCTGAGTGATTAAATGGGCGATGACCAGGCATCTGGATGAACGTGTTACATTTCCATCACACACACTCAGGAAAACACTACTCCATTAGCAGGATGGACAATAACAGATTAGCGGCCTGCCATCAGTGGGAGGGAAATCAAATCTGTGTTTGTCGCTTTCATGATGTGATTAAGCCAGATTGAGTTTTCTGCTCTTCCTGTAAATGGCAATAAGGGACTGTCACTTTAAATTCTGCCTGTCTCATTTACCTCTTTCTTAGTCTGTTTTCTCTTTCTTCTTGCGCCGTTTTCTCTCTCTGATTTATCTCTTGTGGGCGTGGCTTGTCGTAGTTCAAATATATACTGGCATCTCTCAAATTTATATACATCAACATGCTACTTCTTTTTACCTGTCCATAACAGATACATATCATACAAACTGCATACATACACACACACACACACACACACACACACACACACACACACACACACACACACACACACACACACACACAC
>JAQQZR010000037.1:1190285-1203119 GCA_030068235.1 Notoglanidium macrostoma | reverse complement strand
CATGTACACAGCCTGCACACCACCACTGGTCATGTACACACCCTGCACACCACCACTGGTCATGTACACAGCCTGCACACTTCAAGCGTAACCCTCAGCACCACAGCCATGACACAGAGGAGCAGCTTGCTTGTTGACAGTAGCACATGGTGCCTGAACAGCTTAAAAATAGCCAAATGTTATCTCAGTTGAAAGCTGCGGGAAGCAGAATGCAAGACCTGCAGAGCTGGCACGTACATGTCAGTATCAAATTAGGGCCACCAAATGTCCACCAAATGCATGTTTGAGCTGGTAGCATCTATTTTCTCTACAAATCCTATGAGGATCAGTGTTGACAACAGAGAAACTGATCCTGGCTATCACTGACAACCCAGTCACGAAACGTATTCCTTTCCAAAAGTATTGGAACAGATACACAATTACAGCATTAATCCAAGGGGTTTCACAAAAATATTGCATTAACTGTTCAGGAATTAGCCATTTTTTACACAGTCCCTCCATTCTCACAGGCTATGGGACAGTTGAGCGGTTTCATGGCCAGTTATGGTCTGTTTCACAATTAATGCTGAAAGTCAACACTTCAATCACATCTCGATGGCGTCTTTTCAAATCCATTGCGGTGATGTACAGAGGCAAAATGAGGAACATTGTGTCACTGTTCCAATACTTTTGGAGAGAGCTGCATTCACAATCTGACACTGCAAGCTTATCATGACCAATATCAAAGTGATTTCTTCCCGTCATTTCAGCGAACCTTTCTAAAGTGCATGAAGATTTGACATTGATAACAAAGGAACCTAAAGTGCTAGGTGTTTTTTGTAGACTAGCAACAACACGTACTTGAGGCAATCTGCCCCACGCTGCCATCCTGCCTCAGTGTCTTCTTTTTTGAAAACCAAAATGTGGATTCCGCTTTTTACCTTAGCTTTCATTAGCTATGTTAGCTTTCACTTGCTAGGCTAGTTTTAGGCTGCTCCGTTAGCTTTCACTCGCTTTGTTAGTTTTTACTTGCTAGGCTAGCTCTCACATGCTCTGTTAGCTTTCACTCGCTTTGTTAGATTTAACTAGCTAGGCTAGCTCTCATGTGCTCCATTAGCTTTCACTCGCTTTGTTAGCTTTACTTGCTAGGCTAGCTCTCGCATGCTCCGTTAGCTTTCACTCGCTTTGTTAGTTTTTACTTGCTAGGCTAGCTCTCACGTGCTCCATTAGCTTACACTCGCTTTGTTAGCTTTACTTGCTAGGCTAGCTCTCACATGCTCTGTTAGCTCTGGCTCGTTGAATGCTGTAGGTTTGTAGGTAAAAGCTGCTGCTGTAATCTGTCTTCTTGAATGTGCATACATGTGGTTAAAATCTTCCTCAGCTTTTCTCAAGACTACTTAGCAAAGATGATAAATTCGGGCAAACTTCACGGAGACTTTGTAAGCCCAGCACTTATTCCTGCTCTGTCCTCCGCCAGACCATTAGTAAGCAATCACAGCTTCATGTCCTCTGGGGTTTTTAAGTACTGGTGTGTGTGCAGCTGCTTAACTCCTGTCCTGCATCAGCACAAGCAGCAGCCTGTTGGTCTGTTTTATAATAAAATTCATTAGTAAGCTGCACCGACTCATTTTCTCTCATAAACATTATTGAGATCGATGTGAAGCTCACGCCAGATTGGCACAGAGTCCAGCGCTATTCTGACCGCAGACTCGCAGCTCGCTCTCGCCCAAGCAGCAGGGTGACGACTCATCCTGAACTTCCCTCCATCACCGTATCGATCTCTGCGCACCTTTTCCTGCTCCCTGCATGCAAACTAGTTTAGCGAGAGATATAAGAAGTGGAAATGTATATCGGCTCTACGTAATGGAATGAACTGGGATCGGATACACTCTGAGTTCAGTGCCACTGTATGCCAGAGACGTAACGTCTGTTCAGTGCTTCATATATCTGCGTCTGGACTCTGTAGAACTGGACTCAGCACTGCACTTTAGTTATTTATAGGGCACTTTGATTGTGATGTCCTTGCTTTAAAAAACTCAGAAAATTATTATTTTTGCCCTTTACATGTGGCACAGTCAGCAACGCTCCCTGAGACTCCGGACTTTTATATTTCAATTTTAAATCCAAAATGTTTTGTGCAGGTTTTACTTTACTTTTATCTGCTTGTCTCTATAGACGCAAAAATAAAAGAAGAGGAAGAAAGGGGGGGGGGGGGGGGACATGTGGGAGAGCCAATTAAACGCGTAGGAGAGTCGAGTAAACGCGTGGGGAGTCGGTTAAACGCGTGGGGGAGTCAATTGAACACGTGGGCGAGCCGATTAATCGCGTGGGAGAGTCAGTTAAACACTTGGGGAAGTTGATTGAACACGTGGGAGAGTCGAATAAACCCAAAGGAGAATTGATTTAACTAATAAGAGAGTCGATTAAACAGTAAAATATTTAGTTATCTTAATGATGAGTTGCCTTTATGTTTGGATAGCAAACGCACTTTGCTTTACTGTTGTGTGACACACACACACACACACACACACACACACACACACACACACACACACACACACACACACACACCCTGAGCTGGATGCAGTGTCGAGGCTAACATTAGTTATTTTACAGTTGAGAGAACATCTGTAAATCTGTCACCACTTTTAGCCTTCACATGAAGCAGAGAGATCAATGTGCATCTACAAATCTGTCTGTTTATAGCACAGAGAGAGAGAGAGAGAGAGAGAGAGAGAGAGAGAGAGAGAGAGAGAGAGAGAACATGATGGGTGAGACAAGACTTAAAAAGTATAACAGAAAATACAGAAAAGTAAAATGCGTGTTTGGATGAGTGAAAGAAAATGAGAAAATGAGGAGAAAGAGTGAGAAGAAAGACAGTGTGTTTGGGTGAGAGAGGTATAAAAGTACAATAAGAGAAAGAGAGAGAGAGAGAGAGAGAGAGAGAGAGAGAGAGAGAGATGTTTGATGAAATCAGTCTCGCACATGCCTTTACGGATCGAGTGTTGAACGTCGGGAATAAACTACATTTTTATACAATGTTAATCACCCGATTATTCTGTGTGCTTCATTGTGTGTAGTTAGTACCCTTTGTAGTGCATACTTCAGCTAACAACAGTCCTGTGCAGCACAGTGTATGTCCAGCGGTGGCTTTAATAATGCTAAATGCTAATGCAGGATATTTCATGAGAAAAAGTTTCAGCTCACACTTTAATGACCCTTTGCTCCTGTAGCTCTTTTAGCTGAACGCTGTAGGGTAATTAAGGGGAACGTTTCCCATAATGCTTTGCCAAGCATGACAATTAAAAATGAATCGGAGCTGCTAGACTTAATCCGGCGAGTGTAAACACAGGAAGTGTTCTATTAGGATGTAAATATGCTCGTACACTTTAGAGTACAAAGCAGTTTACAAATCATAACTGTCCTTAACTTTTCACCGTGACTCATTACACCCAACTCAGAACGTTGTTCACTATGAAATTCGTAGGACAGAATGAATGAAGCATGCCTGTATTCCAGCCAAATGATTTGAAGCCTTCAGAAACACAGTGCCTTTATAACACTGCTATGAAGCACCATGAGCCTGGTATAAGAGAGTGGTGTGATGTGTGTGTGTGTCTTTATTTAGACAACGCTGCTGAAACGCACAGCAGGAAGTCCTATTCAGCTCTTCTCTTCGAACGAAAGTCAGCGTGAACGGCGATGCTCTTTACTTTTATTAGTACAGATAGCCTGTTACCTGTGACCCATATTCCCATATCTCCATCTGGCCCCTGAGAAGAAAAGTTTGGACGCTCCTGCCATATGGCTCCAGCAGCCAGTTTTAGACAGTGATTCCCCAGAGGATTTCACTTCCTTTCTGTCTCTTTTTCATTCTCGCTACAGTTAATACCCCTCCAACATCTGCTCTGCCTACTTCCTGATCAGCACTACAGTCTAATTCTGATGCTCTTCTTCTAATCACAGCTTCTGTACAGCTTTAGACAGTCAGTGTATCTCTCATGCTTTTGTTTTGTTTTTGTGGGAGAATGAAACATCACGCCACACAAATCAATAAGGTCCAGAACTGAAGGATGTGAATCATCAAACCTTAATAACTGTCCAATAGAAACTCATTAAAAGTTCTATTTCTCCCATCCTAACAACTGCAATTGAACTTTCTGTCCAATCTTTATATCATCCACCAGCCAGCAAAGCCTTAAAAGACCGTCCAATCCACACAAGACCAGAAATGTGTATACAGCTCTAAAACCAATCCTTCAGTACTACTCCAGTGTAAACGGACCCACAGTGCTCGTCCCATAATCCATAAAGCCATAAAACCAAATCTAGGAACCATCAATTTAAACCAACCCTGAAAAAGTCCAATCTGAACTAACAAAATTCTGAAATGATAGTATCATCAGAGTAAACTCTGAAATGCCAATCTACTTCAAAGAAGACTGAGGTCCAATCCAAACAAACCGGAAATGAGTCCAAATTGCCCGTCTAGACCTAACGGTCTAATCCAAATGAACGTTGAGATGTGTGTGTGATCATTCAGTCCTATCAAAGCACATAAGCCTTAATATCCAATCTAAACAGACCAGAAATACAATATCCATTCCAGTTCAAGCTCTAAATGATCGGTCTAAACCAAACAAACCATAAAAAACTCCTAAAATAGGAGTCCAAAAAAACCGATCCCTAGTGTAAGCCATAAAGTGTTTCACAAACATGAAAATCACTGTGTCGTTCGAACAAGGCCTGAAAAATGTCCAATCCAAACAAATCAAAATCCTGAAGTAGTAAACTCTGAAATGCTGGTCTAATTCAAATTAAACTGTCCAATCCAAACAGAGTCCTAAATATCTATCCAGGTTTAACGATGCCTGAAATACCTGTCTGACCCCGAAATAACTTTCCAGTCCAAACAGATCAAACGCGCTGCTTTCATCAATAGTAGGATTGATTTATCTGGCGGCGTTCGGTTAATGTGCAAAGCGAGGGATGAAGGTCAGCAGAAAGGAGGAGTAATTCTCTCTCTTCATCGATTCAGATACTTTCAGTCCTCTATCGCATTGCTGGCACGACCACAGAACTTATCATGCAGCTCTGTAATTAAAAGTGGAAACACTGATGCCTCAGCATAAAAACATCATGAACCAAAACCTACACGCATCTGCTGAACTCGCGTCAGTGTATTACAGAAATATTACAGCCGCGATCTCTCTTACTGAAGAATTTTCACAGCTTCAGCAGTTTAGTAGTTGCTTTCTGTATTAACTCAACTTACTTGATCGGTTATTCTCAAAGAACCGTACTGATTTAATAAAGCACATCCGCACACCACGTCAGAGCTGTAAACGCAGACGTGTCTTTGAGTCCGCAGGAAATATAGACGTTAAAGCAAGCTGGTGAATGGGTGTTCATGTAAGGCCACTGATAGGGAACGTGGGCGTGTCTTTGAGTAGATATAAGGTAAGGAGATTCCATATATGGTAATGAGTGGGTGTGACCTAAAAGCCGGCCATAGATGGAAATGTGGGCGTGTTTTAATAGTGAGCGTGACTTAATGGAAGAGTGAGCATGACTTAATGGCTATAAGTAAAAATTTGGGCGTGCCTTAGCATTCATATACGGTGATAAGAGTGGTTGATGAGTAGGTATGCTTCAAAGGCCATAAATGAGAATGTGGGCGTGTCTTCGATTCCATATTTGGAAATTCAGGCATGCCATCAATTCCATATACACCTATATTGGAGTATTTCGAAGGCCTTGGATGGGAATGTGTTGATATATTTGAGTCCATATGGAAATGGAAGGAGCTCAGGATGGGCATGTTCGGATGGCCATATATGGTAAGGAGGGTGTGTTTTTACTGTAAGTCTGTATATGGAAATGAGAGGAGCTCTGAATGGGAACACTTTGAAGACCTTAGATGGAAACAGAGATTTATGATAATGAAAGCAGCTCTGAGTGTGGGCGTGGTCTAAAAGCCATAGAAGGAAATGTGTGTGTGTGTGTGTGTGTGATTTTATATATAAAGATCTTCAGGTTAAAAGAATGACGTCACTGAAGTGCCCGTGCTGTCATAGATTTATTATCCAGGTCAGTAATATGGGCAAGACACGCCCACTGGTCTGCAATTCGTAGACACGTTCTCCTCTTGTGTTTACTTCCTGTTCCAGTGATTTCTCTACAGATTCTTATTTTCCACGCTGCCTGTTTGTATCCTGATTGTTATGATCTGTTATTTCTATGAATAAGAGATTGTTATTGATTTGTCAGATTGATTTCAGTGAAAAGATCATGAGGCAGTGATTGCATGTGTGTATTCACGCGCATGCAAGAGTGTGTCCTCTTTCTTCTCTGATGGAGTGTGTGTGTGATTGTCCATTGTCCATGCATCATGTCTTTACCACTTACCAGGTCCTCGTTGTTCAGAGTGGATCTGGTCACAAGCGCAAACGAGATGCCTGCCTTTCGAGCAGCCAAGGTCTGCAGAGAAAAGCATGCATTACTCACAAATCACATTTCACATCAAAACCACTCTGGAAATCGACGTGCTGCTTCTGTTGAAGCTCTTTATTGAATCAATGCCTGTTTTGTGAGTGCTATAAATGCAGCGTATTGCCGCGACTTGGCCGAGCTAACCGCACTGCTCAGAATTACATTTACAGACCCGACGCACAACGTGAACATTTTTTGTAAAGTTGTTTTTACCATGTAATCCGTATTCATATTTCTCTTTGCAGTGACAGATGTCTAGTCTAGGCCACTATTTATGAAGAAATGCAATGCGATGGCCTGTACCTTCTGTAACAATCGGTCAAAACACAACACCTCAAAAATCAACAGAGGGGCTTGAAATATCTGTCTGAAGAAAATAAGTCACAAATATGATTCACGATTCAAGACCCAGGAACTTTATCATATGCACAATGGAAATCTTAATTCGCTTCAACGCTTCAGTCAATTATAAAATATAAATAACAATAAAAGCAACTACAGAAAAAAAAGAGAATAAAGGCAGTGTTGCCATGGTCATATTTTACACAGACTACATAAACCTATAGGAGGTATGTAATAACATGCAATTTTAAAAATAATAAAAAATATGGCATAAAAATAGGAAAATATGCAAACTACGGTTTAGATATAAACACGCTCTTATTTCTAAACGAATTGTCTAATTCATATTAGGCCTGAATTCAACATCCAGCCAAAACAAACCACCTTCCAATGTAAACATATTCTGAAGAAACTGTTAAAGCAACATATAAAGTCCTGTGATTGTATTTTTTTACTCCTTAAACTCAATCATCTCTTAAACCTCCACAAGCAATTTCAAGTAATCGCTATGCCACTGCTTTGCACCTTATTAGCAATTAGAGCAATTAGCACAATTAATAATGACACAAAAACAGAAAGATACTCACCAGGGCCTTTGTTGTTCAGAGGAGGTAATGAAAGCAGGCCAGGAAAAAGGGAAAAGATTAATTAGTGAGTGAAATGAAGAATCAATCAGAGCTTCACACTGTCAGGGTTTTAGCGTTGGTGCATCTGTAGCAATATACTGACTGCCATGCTGGCTTTCATAACGCGCTTCAGTTTCTCAAAAGCAGAGTGATTTTTATTTTATAAGTAGTATTATTATAAATACAGTCCTTACATGGCCTTCAAACATGCAATACAAATGAAATTTCACTCATGCGTTTGCTGGAGAAATAATCATCCTTTTTAAAAAAAATTCCCTAGTGCATAATGCGCTGTAATTCTTGTATACAGACGACGAAACGATTCACGTTTTCACGTGAAGTCAGCTACAAAACACTGACCACACACTTACATTAGGGGTTGCATTGACCAGTCGACTAACACATTCACTAGTCGTTGTAGTGGGGATGTCGACTAGTTGGGCTAGTCGACCTGTAAGACTGCCGGGAAAAGTGTTTATTTAACACTGATTTCACTTTGCAGTGCAGCGAAGTGTAGAGGTGTGTGCACGGAAACTTAAAACTAAATTAAATGTTAATTAAATCCTCGCACTGTGACCAGTATTGTGTGAAAGGGTGCTTTCTGAGCCGCGGGTTGCACATCACTCTTCAATCCCTCACAGCTAGATTAGAGTCAGATCAGCGGCACATACAGGCTTAAAAAGAACTATCCAGACTCATTATCCATTACTACTGAGCCCGGAGATGAAGATGGTATAAATACCTCCCAGACAGTGTAGCCTAAACAAGCAGTAAGCTGGAAATTTAATTTGTTGCTTGTACGTGGAACCGCTAACTGAAGAATGGTTTAATGCATTCTTTGCTGGACAAATGAACCATGTATAAAATAGTGATGTCCTGAAAGAGTTTTTGATATTTTTTACTAGTCGACTACTTTTTTTTAATTACTGCTCAACTAGTAATAATTAGTAGTCGTGCAACCCCTAACCTACATGTGGGAAGATATGGATTGACTAAAGAGAGGTAAAGACAAAGGGAGAGGGAGAGAAAGAGACAGTAATAGATAAAAAGGATAAGTGTACAAATAGGAGATGCAGGATAGTCTATAGATTAGTCTTTACCAGTTATCGAGCCGCGAGTAGCTAATCATGGTAAAGACGTGAGGTTTACAGTTAGCGGAAGGCACCAGGAAGCAGAGGGAGGTGTGGGAGCGGGGGGACTCGAACCTGTACATGAACTCGTTATGCGTTTATGTAAGTGTAGAATAATCAGCATGCAGCGGAGTGACTGAGACTTGCTGCAGGCAATGCCGTAAAATGGAAGAGCGCGGATGAATAAGGTCGGATATGTTTCACTTAATTAACATATAACGGCCTTAAGAGCAGCTTTTATTCCCTGCTATACACACCTGGTTCCCTCACCTGTCCTCATCCACTCAAATCACATGCATCCCCGGGACACAGGGGGCAGAGCTTACATTACACTTGCTCAGCCAATAGCAAACTGGATCATATACGCCATTCCATCTCACACCACTGAGGTTTGTATCTCTTGGGGAACCATTGAAAAAGGGTTACAAAAAATGGTTCCTCAAGTGTTTTACATGAAACCTTCTCTGAAAGTGATACTCATTTGTACGGGTGTCCAGAAGAACCAAACAAAGAACCCTTTTGTGTACTTAATGGCACCTCAACCCATTCCCCAACTAAACCCTCTTTAATAAGGTAAGAACTGAACAAGCCAATACATTTTTAAGGAACCCTTTTTCTCTAAAACTGATGATACTGTTAGTATTTTTTATTTGTATTTCCATTTATTTTCATTTTCTTATAATGTTTGCTATATTGCTATTAATCTGAAAAAAAAACAGAAAATCTGGAACCCTCAACAGTTCTCCTGTCCCTCTGGAGGAGACCCTTACAAAATAGGCAGATGGAAAACCTTTAACAGTTCTCCCAAAGGAACCAAAAAAGCTTCCATCCAGTACCCTTGAGGGAGGCTGATACAACCATTTGTCAATTAAAATTTTTTTTTTTTTTAGGAAACTGAGAACTAATAACTATCCAAAAAAAAAAAAAATCCTTAAGAAAACCATTTCCCTAATAATTTTTAACAGTTAGTTCTTGTACTCCTAAGAAAAAAACGAGTAAATACCTCAGAGGACAAAAAAGAAAGCCTGCTTTGATGGTTATCTGGAATGTTAGGACTTCTAGCACCCTAAAGCAGTTTGACTTGGAAGAAACACTGTTGTAGGGTTCTACATGGGAACATTTGGGTGGTTTCTTCCAGAAACACAAAAGAACCAGCTTTCCACCAAAACTTTTTTAGGAGGCAAACAAGCTCTAAGTATTCAAAGAAGCCTCGAGGAACCCTTTTTATTGTGATGATGTGCTTTGTTCTTCATAAGGTAGTAGTGCTGTGTGCAGTCAATAAGCTATAAAGCTGGGGTGAATCTAGAACCTTCAAGAGCTCTTCTGTTTATCTCCCAAGGGCAGTGCTCACCAACCTTGTTCCTGGAGATATAGTTTCCTGCAGGTTTCATCTCCAACCAAAATCTAACACACATCTTTTAGTTGATCAAGAACTTCTTAAGGCAACGATTGGATAGTCAGGAGGGCATGATTATGGTTGGAGCTAAAGTCTTCAGGGGGGTAGATCTTCAGGAACACACACAAACAAAAGACTTCACTCGATTGTGAAGATTTCTAATGTAGTAAAGTGGTTCTACTTAAAACCTTACTGATTCCCTCAAAGGAACCCAAACTAATTCTATTGAACACCTTTGAAGGTGTGTGATGGAACCTTTCATTCTTGTAAATCCATTAGGTTTATTGAGAATCTTAACTATATAAAGAGCTCTTGAGAAAGCCTAAGTATGATGACATCACTAAAGCATTTCTTTTCACTTCCATGAATTCTTTGGTTTGCCTCTCAAGCGTACCCTTTAAAAATCCTCTGTAGGACTCGACTACAGAAAATATTCTTCAGACTTCTTCAAGAATTCCTCTGGATTGTTAAGACTAGCATCTAAAAGCAGTTCTACTTGAAAGAAATGGTTCTATGTAGAAGGGTTCTAGAAAAAATGTACCTGTTTTCAACTAAATCCTTCTAAAGAAGCTTAGAGGTTAGGGGTTTTAGGCTTTTCCAAGGAAACCACCCTCTTGAGGAATCCAACTATGCAATAGGACACCCGAGGAACCCTTTTTCATGGGATGACATCACTATATAAGCAGACCGTACGCTTTCTTTTCTATTTTTAGGCCTCTTGTAGAGGTTACATCAATAGTCCTTCGGTTTGCCCCTCAGGGGAAACACTCAAATATTCTTTGTATAACGCTACAATAAGCACACTTAGAACAAAAAAGACTCCCTCCTATGTTCTCTGGATCACTGAGACATCTAAGATTCTTTGGTTTGTCACTGTGCCCCTTAGAAGTTCTCTTGATTTATTCAAGAGTTTTCCGGATTGATCATACTTGCACCCAAAAGCAGTTCTACTGCAAAAGGTAGTCATACTCTAGGTAGGGTTCTACATAGAAATTTTCAGGGGTTCTCCCAGAGGTAACCCTGGAACTCTTGCTTGATAGAACCCATTTTAAATTAAACACTCAAAGAGCTCAAAGAGGTTGAGGAAGCTTTTTTAGTGTGATGTAATCAGTACTAGCATTTCATTTGAATTCTTAGGCTTCATTTAGTGCTTACATCAAAAGTACTTTGTCCTTGTGTTTGTCCTTATGGAGGAACCCTTATAGGTTCCCTGTAGAACCCTACTAAAGGACCAAAAGAAAGAAATGACTTGATGGAACCTGAGCATACAAGAAGGATCATTTGACTTGTCCTTCAGCAGGAACCCTTAGATGTTCCATCTAGAACACTTTTAGATAGGGTTCCAAAGAACCCAAGAACTTTTCTAAAATGGTATGATCGACTTTGCAGTTGGCTGGCCAGGTTTAATTTAAGCTCCGCCCTCGTTGACCCTGAAATGCCCATTAGAGCGCGCAATCAGGACACAGCCGGGTTCTTTGTCCTGCATCCTGAATTAATCAAACCACTACTTTGTGCATAGACGAGGACAGAGGCATGATGGGATAGCTGAGACACGACCCACCACACAGCACTGACTTCATCCGGCATGGTAAGAGACTATTTTCTCGCTGCACGCTTTGAGGACACGCACAGTCCAGTCAGAAGTCAATGAAGTCCTCGGATATATTTTTGGGTGGAGTTGTCAACATTTCTCAGGCTTCATTTTTGTCTTTTATTTATTTGCCATCTTCAGCTCTTTCTAGATGAAAAGCTAGGCTTTTTGGGGCTCGGAGGAAATCTGACAACTCACGGAAAAATATCCCCCATAATAAATATGGGCCGATGAGGGAATGGCATGTAGAACACGCACGAGTCCCAAAACAACACAAGAGCGACCCGTACTTACCCAGGCAGTGTTGATTTTTTTAAAAACATGCAAGATATAAATGAATACAGAATCAATGCTAGTTAAACATTTAGAATAAAAAAGCAATTTCATGGAAAAATTGAAACTCTCACAAGAAGGAAATACGAAAACAAATCTATTAAAATTCTTAAAATGCTGTAAATGGATTTAAACAAACATGAAAAGACTTTACAATGGATTAAAAAGAAATCATTAATTTACAAAATAAAAGGAACATATATTCACAGACAAGACAAACATTCACATGTTTATAATGAAACCAAACCAAGTCTGATCTGCGTGGACAAAATAGACGAAATTCACTACTTGGTTCTTTAACAAAGATGCAGTTCCTGGTTCATTGCACCACCATGTTTGTGGGTGGCAGAGTGACACTACTGTATCTGTAACTGTTTGCTACTCGGATTTAATCCTGAAGTGGGTGTGGCCTAAATCTGGAGGTACTTGTTCGGCAGTGTTAGTATGGTGTGTGGATTCTGGCTCTGACAGTTCCTCAGACTCAGCTACATCTCATCTGGTTTCTTCTAATTTATTTGGTTCCATTTCCCCAAAAAATAACCAAATCTAGTAGTTTAATATAAACCATCATGACCCTGACCGGGCAGTTACCGGGGATGAATGACTGAATGCTGTAAATGTGTGTAGTCTTTAATGAACATGCTGTTATTGTTGAGACCTGTAGGATCCTGGTCCCAATACACACCTTTAATTTTAGAAATCGTGACCCTTTCTGTTGATCTTTCTAAAAAAGATGATTTGCTGCTCCTTTTATTCATATCTGTATATGTAGCTGTTTGAAACACATTATGCATTATTGAATAATAGTACAGTATTCCTATTCGGTTCTGTCCTTAGTAATACATTTCATTATGCTGGGAAATCAACCTCTGATTAGATAGATAGATAGATAGATAGATAGATAGATAGATAGATAGATAGATAGATAGATAGATAGATAGATAG
>JAQQZR010000037.1:1171060-1183895 GCA_030068235.1 Notoglanidium macrostoma | reverse complement strand
ATGCAAACTCCGCACAGAAAGGCACCCTGGGTGACCCGGGGATCGAACCCAGGACCTTCTTGCTGTGAGGCGACAGGAATTACTCAGCAAAATAAATAAATCTGGTAAAAGTTGAAGTACAGCTTCACATACTCCAGGATGTCTCCACTGCAAACAAGCCTAGTCCTTCTTGTTACTAATGTACACACTAGAAATAACCTTAAATATACCTCAAACAGGAAGGAAGCTATTGAAGAAAAATTATTTCAGACATTTGACCTTGCTGTGATTTCGATCCTGTTTGGATAAATTCCAATGTCTGATAACTTCATC
Source organism: Notoglanidium macrostoma (assembly GCA_030068235.1). Classification (NCBI taxonomy): domain Eukaryota; kingdom Metazoa; phylum Chordata; class Actinopteri; order Siluriformes; family Auchenoglanididae; genus Notoglanidium; species Notoglanidium macrostoma. Next base: position 1,183,583 of record JAQQZR010000037.1, on the reverse strand, counting down.
TGTTGGTTAAAATAATCATTCCATATCAACCTTACAAACATTTGACCGCTTGCTCTTGAGATGTTGCACTAACAAGACTCTCGGGCAAAGGGACAGACAACACAAAAATACTACACTCAGCAGCAGAGACATAAAAAGTATAGATTTGGATTTACTGCCTCACAGTGTTACTACAGGAGTCCCTCAGGGGTCAGTACTCAGTCCACTCTTGTTCTTCCAGTACACTAAATCACCATGATCAGGTTTCTCCTATAATCGATCTCTTATCTCCTCTCTATGCTGATGACACACAACTATCACTATTTAATAACAGATTGCAAGTAAGAGAAAACCAATATCACCCAAGCATGATAATAATCCTGACCATGCAAACTGCTGTGATAAATACAAAGCATACAGAGCAGCAGACAGATTACAGTGAGGGATATTAGGACTCATTCTCACTGAGAAATTTAGACCATGATTCTTTAAAGAAATATAGTGTTATTGGGAAATTAATTTAGTAGAAAGTAGAGGTTTACTATTGAAATGTAGCAAGTAAATGTTATAAGTACTGGGTGAAAGAAAAAGTCAAGTATAAATGCGTAAGTATCCGAGACTTAAAGTAATTGTACTTTGCTACTTCCCAAATATTTGGTAATTTTCAGGAAGTTATTCTTCCAATCTTTAGTTATGTCCATTCACAAAATGGATTATGTATTAAAGGTTTTGCATTCCCAAATATCCAACATTCCCAAAGCCACCACTCCTTTTCCACTCTCTGAAGCATAATGACCCTTTTGCACTTCCCTATTGAAAAATCCCATCAACTTTATAGCAGCAGAGGTGTTACTGCAAGGGTCAGAGGTCAGGAGCTTGACCCTTGTTGATTTATTTAGGTATGAAGGTTTTAAGCCTTCAGAGGACTGCTCCAGCAATTGATTAATGTGGGTCACTTTGGATAAAAGCTTCAACTGTAAAATGGAAATCAAAAGGTTGCAATTGGCCAGATCGTTAATGTCCAGTGTTATCACTTTGTACAGAAACTTTGTATACTATTTCAAATACTTATTACATTTTCATAATATTTATGTATTTAATGGCAAACAAATGTTGTCACTAAACCACATTTTTGGCTAAAGGACTCTTGCTGCTTGATGAACAGTAAATCCTCACCTAAAGAGGTCAAACATTCTTCTAGCTAGCCATCCTGGCTGCTATTAGCTTATCATTTTATTTTTTCCATGGTTGATTCTTTTTTTACTGCACATTTACACTATAAAGAGAGACAAGTTGGATTATTTCATTGATAATTTATTTTTTCAACTTTTCTTTTCGCAAAATGCTTTTGAAAGAGAAACTAGAAGTGAACTGACTAAGTATAACATTGTACAATCAAAGTACAAATTACACAATGTTTACAATGCTTGTTTATTGTGTTTAGACAAAGCTTTATGACAGATTTGAAAAATGAGTTTGAAACAAATTAGAAAGTGCACATGGTGTAAAATTAGTCTTAGCCCTACCATTCTATATCCAGACCAGCTATCACTGGTTACAAGTTACTGTACTTAATGGTTGGTTGGTTATCCACATCTTTTTCCCACCTCTATGTTGGGTCTATGTGGATGGGTTTGAGCAGTTAGGGTTAAGGGCGTAACCCAAGATCCCAACAGTGGCAGACCAGGTGGCACTGGGGCTCAAACCCCTGACCCCCTAGTCAGCAAGCCTTAACCCTTGAGACACCATCAAACCTTTTATAGGCTATTTAATATACAACGCTATCTCTTAGTCTTTCTCAAGTCCTGACCATCAGCCATGAGAAGTGTTATTTCCTGCTCTAATTAGCTGCCACACGAGGAGTGAAAACAATGCTGGCAGAAGCAGAGTTTGGAGTTTGTGAATGTGCTCGCTCTTGTTGCCATTGAATAAATCAATGCTTCCTCAACTTCAGGGATTAGCATTAATCTTTTTTTCAGAGTTCAACCTGGGCAGTGTTTGCCATCAAGATGAGTCATGGGATCTCATTAAAATAATTATAAGGCAACTGATAGTAAATGAGGGAACACAAAGGTGCGCTAAGGTGTCAGCTCCTTCCCAGCTCTGTGCAAAATAAATAAACCAGGAGTGAATGCAGTTTGTCAGGTATGCAAGAAATTTTGGAAACATCTGTTCATTCATGAAATTATTATTTATTTCTTTTAATGGTGACATAAAATGTGATTACTTATTTGGAAGATGCTTTTATCTAGTTGAGAGGGTTAATGGCCTTGCTCAGACTTGGTGGTACTGGGATCCTGAATCTTACAGCCAATAATCCAGATCTCTGTTGTGTCTAATTTCAGAATAATCTAAGGAAAAGAAGCATATTTGTCACTTGTACCATTACAGAATTATTCTCATTCATTCATCTTCGGTAAGTGTTTTATCCTTGGCATGGCGGATCCACAGCCTATCCGAGGAACACTAGATGCAAGGCAGGTATACATACTGGATAGGATGACAGTCCATTGCAGAGATTGTGCACATGCATTTCCACACTCTTTCACACCAAGGGCCAATTTATATGTACCAATCCACCTACTGGCTAGTTTGGGGATGTGGGAGGAAACCAGAAAACTATAGAAAACCCAGACAGACATAGGGAGAATATGCACAGAAATTTGAGCTCAGGATTGAACCATGGACCATAAAGTTATAATAAAAAAATGTATGAATAATTTGTCTCCTATAAGTGTATACTATAAAGTCAAGCAGTGCTAAATGTGTTAAAAGGAACTTGAGCTTGAAGATCATTAGCATTTTAACTTTATGTCTTTAAAACTGAAGTTATAAACTGTTGACAGATTGAGACTTCAGTGTAAACTGTTCTTAGAAATTGTTGTCTTAGGCTATCCAAGGAAGAACAGCCATGTTTGCAGGTTTGTTTCTCTCTTTTACCCGATTGGTAGACCACAGCACTGCACCTTTTAATCAGCATGCATCCACTCATGCTACAGGAACACCTACAAAAACCCAAATCTCCCTCTCATTAAGTTTAATTGTTTATAAGCTAACTGAACACTGGAGAGGTCATTGTAATGCTTTACATGCTCTAAAATACCCAATCCTCATAACCCACTCATCAACTAATTATCAGGTCCTGAATGAGTTGTGTTAGATGTATCGGAGTGGAAATATGAGGAAATGGTGAAGATAGGATCTGATTTGTAAAACAGAGCATTCCATCAAGATTCTTGCCAGGGATGAGAGCATACAGTGTGAAGTCACTGTGCTTTCTGAATGTATGTCTTACATCTAGGTCAAGAGCTGGCAGATTGTAGAGTGAGTAAGGCAGGGCAGAAATTCCCCTGCTGCCTAGATTGACTGTAATAAACTCCACACCACTCAAGTGCTCTCAACAAATGCATACTGTCAAGTTTGTTATACTCACACAAAGTAGTCAATCCTCACATTCAGATACTAGTCTGTCTGTGGCTGGGAAGAAACCATTGAGTCTGGTAATGACCTACCAGGTGATCCATTAAATAGGTTTTCTCAGTAGTAATCAATAAATCAATGAAAAGCATGAATGGACTGTTGCAATTTTACTACATTAAGGGTGCTTTTGCACATATGAGTCCATTGCTATGTAAAATTGATACCTTTGGTTCATTTCCTATTTGGTTCATTTTGGTTTCACACTGAGCATAATTAAACAAACAAAGATTAAATATAATGGCATAGGATTGAAAACATACTTGTTACACCCTTTTATTCTTTGGTCAAGGTAGAAAAAGGTAACTAGATGAGTATGTAAATGACTCAATTAAAAGGTTTTGTGCATCACATCCAATGCTTATTTTCTCTTTTTGTTTTTGTCCAGGTCTCAAGAACACATTTTACAGCAACTCTGTCCTTTGGCTACCTTGCACCTTGAGGCTTTATTTAGTAACTACAAGATCTTGTTATATGCAACCCAAAACATATGTTTGATTCACAGTCAAGTTAATTTCTTGCTCCAAACATGTAGCACTAGAGTTCAACTGGAAGTGGACCAGGATGCTCTCCAAGAGTGATTGTTGTGTCCTCTCATGCCTAAAGTACCACAATAAGGGCGAGATCATACCAGGAATCTATTCAAGTGGATGAAATTCTGTATATGTGAAATTGGTGTCCACCAACATCATTTCTGACTGAAACAGTATAACACCGCTGTCCCCACTACCACCACCACACATTCAGACACACACATAAATCAATAGCAAATTTAAAAGACCCAATATCATCTTCCACATCAAACACCTGCAATCAATGTTTAGCCCTTTCCCGGACTACCTTCAAAGCCTTCAAAAGAATCTGAGGTTTCTAGCATTAAAGCACAGCCACTCAGACATGGTTTAGTCAGTGACTCTTTCTGCTTTTTACTTTCATTGTGGTTTAAAATAATATAGTCTGACCACAAAGTACATCCTGCCAAATTTGCTGAAAACAAATGGAACCTTGTCTTTTAAATTCTTCCTCAGCCATGATTATTGCTTATCATGTCATAAAACCTGTATCTTCAATCTGTATGAAATAATCATTTGGGGGATCAAATGAGCAAGTCCCTACCTCCAGCCAGGATCTGCTGCTCAAGCTCAGCCATTTGCTTCCTATATGCTCTCAAAGCAGCTTCTTTAAATGTTGGCCGTATCCTTTTCTTGGGTGCTGGTTCTTCCACTGGTGCTGGAGTTTCTGTGACATTTTTGTTTTCATCTTCCTGAGTCACAATTTCTTTGCCCTCCTCTGCTCCTTGTGCCTGTGCCATATCTTGCAACTCTGCCTCAACGTCCGCTTCTTCCTCCTCTTGTTCATCAGCCTCATCTGTTGGTTCCTCTGTTTCTTCTATGTATTCAATCATGGCCTCGTACTCCTCCCTGTCCTCAGTCATCTGGTTTTCATCATAGTCCTCACTGTATTCTTCATCATATTGCTCATCTAGGCTGCAGTCGTATTCCAAAACTGGGTTCCCTTCTTGTAAAATGTCATATTCCTGTGAGACTTCATACTCATCTTCTTGGTATTCATCCTCTGCCTCATTGGCATTTGTTCTGTTCTCGAGGGTGGCTAGCACCTGCTCCATCACCTCAACGTAATGTGTCTCATTGTCCACAGGTTGCTCTGTGGTCTCATCTTCATCAGCTTTGTAGTAACAGGGTTCATTGTAGACATCAGAGTCAATAGTGGTGCTGGAATCATTGGCCGTTGACTGAGACATAGTCCTGAAGCGGCCTATAAATGGGATAGTACTCGGCTCTTCAGCAGGCGCACTGGAGCTTTGAGAGCCCTTATTCCAGACAACTTCCAGAGCTGATTTTGCCCTCTGTAAGGTTGAGCCAAAGCCTCCAAAGCTGAAGGTTTTTTCAGACAAGTCTATGCTCAGTCTGCTGCTCCAGGATTTGGGAACCTCTTCAACCTTTTCAGTCCTGATCTCACTCTGGCTACGGTACATGCTGGAAGACTTTTGGTTTTGCTGGAGCTGATTCCCCTTATTCTCCTGTCGTTGCAGAGTCTGAGGGGCGGATTCTGGCTTGGATTGTGTTTTCGGCTTGGTCTTAGGCTTCTTTTCTGGTTTTGGTCCTTGCACCGGTATTTTCATTGGTTCTATTACAGCTTCAATCTCAGGTTCTGGCTCAGGTTCTAGTTCAGGTTCAGGCTCAGGTTCTAACTCAGTCTCCATGTCTGCTTCTTGAGTTGTCTCAGGTGTACTGTCAAATGTCAAAAAAGTCTCACCTTCAAATTGCAAATCGACCTCGAGGCATTTTGTAATTTTTTCAGGGAAGCCAGGGTTCGCAGCAGGGTCAAATGGGCTACTGATTTCTGAGACTATATTTTGTTCTGTTGAGGCATCCAAGCCTGAGTCAGCTCCTTGTTCAAGGTGATGCCAGTCTTTCCAAGGTGAAAGGTCACCTTGCAGAGAAAGTTGAGAGCCACTATAGTGACTTCTATCCCCTGATATACACACCAGACCATTACTGACACCACTGTCGATGGTCTCAGTGGTCTCAACTTCATTGTGCTCCACATACGGCGGGTTTTCCTGACTCAGTGTTTGACTGGGCGGGCTTGCATACCAGGAAGAAGCCATGTCTTCCTGTTTACGTTGCCAGAGCTCCTGATCTGATGAAGAGAGCAGGGAGCATCCATTGACTCTGCTAAAGTACTGGCTCTCAGAGAAATCTTCAGAGTAAGATGGGCACAGTTTGGAGCAGTCAGATTCTGAGCGACTGAGCTTAGGAGTGGAGTAATCACTCTGGGAGAGCCATCCTGGAGTCATGTCAGAATAGTAAGATTTGTTTTGCTTGTCATCGTAAACAGCATCATCAGCATAATGCACCGAGTATGTGGTGTCATCTGTAGACCGCCTGTGATCGTGAGGCTTTTTTTTGTCAGATTTAGTTTTCTGAGGTGGTTTGGGCACAATTGCATATTTGTTTTTGTTTAATTCATCTAGTTCTTTATCGCTGTCCATTGAGTCCCAGTCATCACTCTCGGCCTTGTCTTTGGCACTTGACACTTTCATGTCCATGCTTTCATAGGTCTGAGAAGAGGTCATCCCCCGATCTTTCCTGTCTTTGGACTCTTGTTCAAGACTATCCGTTGAGATTGATATTCCAGTACCTTTGAGTTTATAACACTTTTTCAAAACTAAATCCCTGTCTTGAGGATTTGAAAAAATAACTATAATAGGACGAGGTTTAGCACTTGAACATTCTCTTTGTTGCCCCAGTCGATGGGCAAGTTCAATTTTAAGTGTCTTGTGTGCTTCAACAAAACCCATTTTCTCTTTTAAAATGTGATAAATGAGTTCATCGGTTCTTTCAAATTTTTCCTCAGGCACGTTTAGGAATCTCAAAGTAGCTTTGTTGGTCTGGTGGCTTAACTGTCTGATGTAGTCATGGATGTCTCGTGTCTCTCGTCTGGATTGTACAAATCCTGAGCGAAGCTGCTCAATTTCACTCTGTACCACCTCCACACTGCTGGAGATCTCATCGATGGAGCTTTTCAAAGCATTAACATGCCCTCTAAGCTCTGAGAGCTCTGACTCAATCTGGCTGATTCCCTGAAGCTCCTTGAAGATCATTTCCATGACATCTTGGGTCTGACTGATGCAGCCTGTGGAGCTGGATCCCGGTTCCAGGGTGGTTGATTTCTGCTGCCTCCCAGCCCGATCCAGAGACTTGCTCCTAATTCCAAGTGTCTTCCTCCAGGTGCTAGCCTCTGAGGAATCTGAAGAAACACATTCTTGGCTCTTCTTCCATTTCCGGAGCTTTTTCAGAGCACCTAGTCGAAGAGTGTGGAGACTGCTTCGTTCTCCACGTTCCCCCTCTGAGCTGCCATCAGAAGGTGCCAAACTAATCATACTCTTCCTATTCCTTCTTACTGGCATTGTGTAAGCTTTTTGTTCATCAAATCTATGGATAAGTTTGGCCTCGTTTAAAGAGTCAGTATAACTACTATCGATGGATAACACTTCATGAAATTCATTATTGTTCAATAGAAGAGCATTCTTTTGAAGTCCATTAGCAATTGCTACACGGTAACTGAATGTGGGAGAAAGGGAAGAGCAGTCGTTCCTGCCGTCGTCTTCCTCAATAGATAGGTTGCGTGCAGAAGAACATTTAGATATCTTTTTGACTGTGCTTTTCAATGTGGTGGAAAAAGTCTGATTTCGAGCATGCAGTTCAGGGGATATCTTAGGATCTTTTTTGTTTTCGCTACTCTCTTTCTTTTTTGTGGTATTTGCCAGTTTCTTTGTAAACATTCCTTTGCAAATCTTAAAAATGTAAGATGATAGCTTTTTTACATGGGCAGAAACCATGGAGGGCAATAGGTTACTGTGTTTGCATTCCAAATGCAGCAATGCAGAAGTGGTGTTAAATCCAGCAGAGATCAACAACCAACAGACCAAAAATACTTTTTTGAAGTCAACCCTGAGGGATAAAAGAAGAGAAAAGAGAAATATGCCCTTAGAAGCTGCCGTGCCAAGCAAAAATTGTGTATATCCTTATAGCAGGAAAAATCCAAGCGTCTTTTTCACAGATGGCCTGGCGTGTCTGTAAAGAGAAAAAGAAATATGGCATTATGTCATATTGAAACAAAATGATCATAATCTATAGCTCCTCTACAACCCAATACTACTACACCATGCTGTGCTAATTCTCAGAATTCATTTATTCATTTATCTTCAGTAAGCGCTTTATCCTGGTAACAATGGATCCAGAGTCGATCCAGGGAACATTTCATATGAATCAGGAATACACCCTGGATGCCATGCCTGTCCATCTTATGACACCATACACACAGTGCCTTGTTCACATCAAGGGACAATTTGAGTCAATAGTCCACCTACTTGCATGGCTTTGGGAAGTGAGATAAACCTGAAGAACCTAAAGGAAACCTACATAGCCATAGGGAGAACACATATCCATACCACTGGTCAATAAAGTGCTTCAAACTTTTACAAGAAAGTAAATGATTTTAAATTGCATGACTCAAGTAAATAGTTTAGGATCTAAGCATGACTCGAGTAAAATGTTTAAGATCGAAGCGTGATCTCAGATAAACTATTCAGCTTGGAGAAATCTGGCTCATGATTTTAAACCCAAAACCGTGTTAACTGTTTTTGAGTGAACAAATTCATTTTTCACAAAATCAGCTACCTCATATCAGGCACAAATTTTCACTTTTACAGTGTTAAATCCCAAATCTTTGATCAATGAAAATTTTGTCAAACCCTTGAAACAAGATGGATAATGGTTCTAATTTGTTAAGCAGACTGATTAATTGTTTATCTGTTTCTCGGTTGGTTAAGAATTCAGTCCTTCAGTGCAGACACTCTGATTTATTGCTACTGACTGCTGTGCAACAGTTCCAATAAAAGCAAAGCTTATTACACCTTATTCCTGTTCTCTTTCTTCCCCTCTTTCTTTTTTCCTTTTTTCTTGTGTAAACTAGCCGAAGGCAGAGAAGTGTCAGGATTTATCCCTGTATCACATGTATATGGGTTTGTGTGAGACATTTGTCACGTGGATAACCTTAACACCACTCTGGATAAGAGTTTAAGAGTCTTATATGTCTTAAAACCACATGTATGCACAGGCATTCTGATCTAGATCCTATCAAAGCTCGATGTTCTACATGTTTGCCAAAAAGCAAGAGGGTCCAGAGACTGGAGAGGGGAAAAGAAAGAGAAAGAAGAGCCCCACCCACCTACTACTACCCTTTATGACTTCTTGCTCATTTTCCATTCTGCCGTCACCCTGAGTAGCCCCCTCCCTCCCTCCCTCCCTCCTTCCCTCCCCTTCCTTCCCATTTCACCTCCAATCAAGCATCCAATTATTACCTTTTACTTCCTCATCTACTTCCATGAATTAACCAAAACAATCATGGCTGCCCAGGGTGTCGACCGAGCCTGAGCGCTCAGCCGAACGTGTGCTAATTCCTCTGTGTGTGTATAATACGTATCAGCCGTGCCGGATATACATACGTGACATTCCCTTGGGTCGGGAGGATTTCTCCAGTGGAGGATCACAGCTTTCAAATTTGACCCATTGAGAAAACACGGATGGTCGCCCGTGTACGTGTGTGTGTTTGTATGTGTGTGTGAGATGCAAGAAGCCACGTTGATGTGTCTCATGCAACAGTGAGAAATTGCACGCAACAATGACATGCATGCAAATCCTTTCGGAATTATTCCGTATTAGCACGAATAAACCTTATTGTCATTCCAGTGCAGCTACACATCCAGCACGAGAAATTCCAGATGATGTCAAAGCAACAAGAAGACATGAGCTGCTTGAATCAAAGAAGAAAGGCAGAATAAAAGGAAGAGACGAAGAAAGGCAAGCATACCTGAGGCGATCCTTGGAAAAGTGTGATAAATCCAGCCACGTTATTCTTTTGAAGCTAGCACGCAGGAGGCGCTGCAGGTTATCACGCTAAACCACGGAGATGACGGTTAGCGGAGCATCCTCAGTATGGACAGATGAGAGAGACAGAGAGAGAGAGAAAGAGAGAGAGAGATCTGCAGCAGCAGCAGCCTCTTCGAAGGAATGAAGACAGGCACGCTGTACTCTCTCGCCTCAGCTCCTCATCCTCCTCTTCTCTCTCTCTCCATTTTCCATCTCTTCCCTCACTCAACCTTGAGCTGATGCCCATGAATGCAGAAGCATGGTTTTACTCTCCTCCTCTCTCTGTCTACCGTTCCCTTCCGTCACTCTCTCGCTCTTCTGTCCCAGACGAGCAAGGCAGACAGCGTGTCTGGGACAGAGGAAGCCCCCCTGCCTGCCTCCGTGTGTGTGTGTGTGTGTGTGTGTGTGTGTGTGTGTGTGTTTGAGAGGAAAAGAGAGAGGAGAGAAAGAAAGAAAGCGAGATCCGGGATGAGCTGAAAGCCCTGAGGAATGAGGCAGCTTCACGCTTCGCTCTCATTCAGAGAGAAACACACGTGATGCTGAGAGAGAGAGAGAGAGAGAGAGAGAGAGAGAGAGAGAGAGAGAGGAGGGGATGAAGCGATGTAGGGAAGAAGAGGGAGGAGAGCAGATGAGAATATGTGTGTATATATGTGTATGTGTAAGAGAGAAAGAGAAATGTTGATAATGAACAAAAGAGATGCCTATCTATGAAACTGTCTATTGATTTGTCTGTCTATCAGGGTGTTCTCATTTCTTCTCTCTTTCTATCCCTCTCTCTTTTTCACTCTGTTTTTATCTCTCTTCGTCTCCTTGTCTTTCATTATTTCTTTCTTCCACTTTCCTCTTTCTCTCTCTCTCTCTCAGTCATAAACTAAAACTGTCCTCAGCAGACTAGATCCCACAACACCACTATAACGCCAGTCTTGTTTCCCGTCACCCCTGGCTCCATCGCTTGTCTCACTGCATCCGCTGCAGTAATTAGATCTCCATATTTGGAATATGGAATTTCCATAATTTATATTTTTAAAATCAACCTCACCATCATCACTCTTTCTATTTAGTCAGAAAAATCAACTCATTGGACACAGCACGTATGTTAATGGACACACACATCTTTGCGTGTTAATAGTTAATAGGTGTGTAAAAGCGTAGAAGTGTCACATGACATTAAATGCACAGAAACAGTGTGAGGTGTGTGTTCTTGCATTCAGAAACTTTTGGTAGCTTAATATAGCCACAGCTGTGAACTCACTGCACTCGAGAAACCAAAGATGTGTCATAAAATCCCCAAACTGCCACTAATTGTCCTTCCTTTCAGTTAAATTGCATTTGCGTTCCCTTTCAAAGAGGGTAGGATGGGAAGATGGGAAAACGAGGAACAAAATGGGATTACTGAGATCGCCATGAGATCACTGCGTGGCTCTTGTTCGCCCTCTGTAGGTGAAGTTAATCTCTGCCATTTGATTTCAGAGAAAAGAGGAGAGTCCTGACACACAGATGCTCATTTATCATTTACTAAAAATAGTGAATACAATTAGCAAGCAGATGTTGTTTTTATATTTTATTTTAGCATTGAAAACACATTCTATTGCAAAATGATGAAATGATACTGGTAGAAATAAGCAACAAACAAAAATGATCGATTCCATTGCAATTACATTATGTTTATGGTACTTGGCAGACGCCTTTATCCCGAACGACTTCCATAAGTGATATATAAAGTCACAGTAGATGTAGTAAATGTATCAGTAAATGCATCCTGATACCGGTTCACTAGGAGTCGGGCTAAACATAGCGTCAGTCTAAAAACTCCGTTGGTAGGTAATGCAGTAAGAAAGCATGAAGGCAAGGTGTTTTTCCCTAAACAAATACTGAAACTGCTAGTCCAAGTACTTCAGAAAGACGTTGGTATCTCAATCGTCGCCCAGTGACTCAGCTGTTCGGACATCTAGGGGAAGTTCATTCCTCCACCTGGCTGCCAAAACAGAGAAGCGTCTAGATGCAGGTCTTCCTTGTACCTCGAGAGATGGTGGGACGAGACGAGCAGTGCTGGAGGATCGGCGGGAGCGCGCTGCAGTAGCAGTCTAGTCTCGAGATGATAAGGGACTGAACAAGTACAATGACATTACAGCTGAGAGACTTGCAGGGTATATCTGGGAGCTACTTTATAAAGTAATAAACAAACACTAGCTAGTGTATTTTATAAAGTAATAAACAGACTTTGACTTCAGACTCTTGTCTGAAATAAACAAACACTTACTAGTGTACTTTATAAAGTAATCAAAACAGACTAGTGCACTTTATAAAGTAATAGCATGCCATAAAAAGAAGTAAACATGGTCTAGTAAACTTTATAAAAGAGTAAACTAACACAGCCTAAATAACACGGATCATATGGCGTGTTTATTTCAAATCGTGAGTGAGTTCTTCATATAATATTTTTAACAATATAGTCTCCCTGATAGTTACTCATAAAGCCTTTAAACTGATTGGTGCAGGACAGTGTGTCTGCAGGTTTTGTTTGTGTTTTCAGTTGGTGCGGTGGTTAGCACTGTCGCCTCACAGCAAGAAGGTCCTGGGTTCGATCCCCGGGTCACCCAGGGTGCCTT
>JAQQZR010000037.1:1130068-1146641 GCA_030068235.1 Notoglanidium macrostoma | reverse complement strand
ACACACACACACACACACACACACACACACACACACACACACACACACACACAGACACACACATACACACACACACACACACACACACAGACACACATACACACACACACGCAGAGTTGAAAACCTCTAATGGTTTGATGGAAGTTTAGAGAGTGTAGAGAATGATAAAACCATTTCATTGTACGGTTTGGAAATTGAGGGCTTTATTGAATGCACCCTCGTTTGTGTTTTGGAAACTGAACGCTGCTTCGTTCAGAGAAACTCGGCAGAGAAAAATAAAACCTTTTTATTTTTATAAAGAGTGATAAAATATGAAGATATTACCTAGGAGATGCTTTTTTAATGATACTAAACAAAAGCTGAACTGAACACAATAGGCGAGCATTTCAACTTTCACTCGGCTTTTGTTTGCTAGTTAGCTGCTGCTGGTTACTTTTAGCACGTTATGTACGTTTCTTGACATTAGATTACTTTTCAGTCACCAGTACAACTCTGCTCATTGAGGTGAGCGCTCGTTCTCTACTTAGCTTTAGTTTAAGATAACTTTCACTCACTAGGAAGGTGTTGCTGACCAGGTCAGGGTTTGCCTGCTAGTTGCAGTTTTCACGCGCTTGGATCGCTCACGTCTTACGTTTACTCATTAAACTGGATTTCACTCATTAGTTAAACTCAGTTTATTAAGGTTAGCTTTTACTCTTCTTAGCTTTCGCTCATTAGATTAGGTTTTATTTGAGTTTTTTTTTGTGAGTCATGCTTAGCATGTTACATCAGCCTTCACACACTAACTTAGCTTTCACTCGCCGAAAGCCTTTCACTCAGTAGACGAGCTCACTTGCTAATTAATGTTCACTCCCGACATTCGGATTTCACTCTGTAGTCTCACTTTACTCCCTGGGTTAGCTCAGTCACTAACTAGCTTTTGTTTACTAGTCAGTTAGGTTCTGCTTGCTAGTTCTGTACTGCATGTTTGTTCAGATTTCACATGGTTAGGTTAGCTTTACTTGCTACTTGCTACAGGATGCTAGCTCTGCTGCTAGTTAGATTTCACTCACTAGGTTAACTTTTACTCTGTAGTTGTGTTGGTAAGTGGAAGCTAGTGTGATTTTCTCTTTCTAGCTTACTTTTTTCCAGGTTCTGACAAAACTGCTAGCAGGAAATACAGAGCTAGCCTGAAGCGGTAGAGTAAACTCATCTCCGTATTCAGCGTCCACACTTTCACCTCATGACCTTCTCTAGTGGACAGACAGAGTGATTCGGGACGGAGCCGAGTGTCTTCCCCCATCTGTACGGGTCCTTTATCTGTCACTCCAGACTGCTTTGTTTGGGATGAAGTGCTCTCGTTCTCTCTCTCTCTCTCTCACTCTCTCTCTCTCTTTTCTCTTTCTTGACTTCACACAACATGAGAAGCTGCTCAGTGCACTCACCCGACTCCTCCTATTGTATACGTGTGTGTGTCTGTGTGTGTGTGTTTTCTTCATTCTTTCTCCCTTATTTTTTGTTCATTCTTTCTTCAGCTCAAGGTTGCAGGCTCTCCATTTGAACACGGCGCGTTTCAAGTCGCCGCGGCCGCCTTTAAAAACGAGCGGCCAACCTTGACACAAAATCAATAGGAGGCAAACTCTTTGAAGAATCACAAATGTAATAAGCGCTGGTGCTCTCCGGCTGGAGCCAGGTGCATGCTGGGATACGCCATAGAGATGCATGTTCTGTGATTCATTTGGAAACACAACTGGGTAAAACGCACACACGCACACACACACACACACACACTCACACACATGTTCACAACAAGTATGCGTAAACAAAAACTTGTATGTATTAGTTAGTTAGTTTGTTTGTTTGTTAACCAATTCCGTTTGCTCATTTATTTTGTTTGTTTCTTTGTTTAGTCATTTTATTTGTATATTTTGTATTCATTTACTTATCAAATGTGCGTATTTATTTAATTGCTTAATTATTATTCAATTTTTATTATTTTTATACAATTCATTATTTCATGAATGTATAAATATTTTAATCACTCTTTTATTTAGTTGAATTTACTCGAACAAACCTTTTAACTTGTGCAAACAGAGGACACGGAACATGTCCTTCGTCCTGTTCTGGAGAAAACCCGAGCGAGAGAGAGAGAGAGAGAGAGAGAGAGAGAGAGAGAGAGAGAGAGAGAGAGAGAGAGATAGAAAGAGGGCATCTTAGCTCATTCCTGCATGAGCACAAAGCATTTTGGAAAAGTGAGAACCTTGTCATAAATGTGGTGCTACAAGTATTACCATTTCGCCAACATCTTTATCAGTTTTAAAATTCTCATCGTGGTTCTACAATTTATGATGTGGACCGAGTATTCTTAGCCTTTCTATAATTCTAGTTGTGGTTTTGGATCTATTAATGTGGCTCTTGAATCCTTAAGGATTCTATAAATCGCAGTGTGGCTGTGAAATCCTTAGTGGTTTTGGAATCCTTATACTAGAATGAAGAATTATTGTTGCGGTTCTAGAGTGCGACTCTAAAATTTATAAAAAATAAAGGATGGTTCTGTCTTATTCTGCCTCTGAGCCGTCACAGCGTGGCTCTAAAATCGTTAGTCTGGGTCTTAGTCTTAGAATTCTTTCTTAGAAGTTTAGAATGACAAGCGTGGTTCTAGAGTTATTAGAGTGCCTCTAAGTCACACATTGTCAGTGAGTTTCTGGGATTTTCAGTTTGGCTCAAAAATCCTTTGTGGGATTTAAAATGTTTGTTGTGGTTCTAGAACTACCAGTGTACCAGCTTTAAAGATCTGTGGTTCTTAGTGTGACTCTGGAATTCTTAACAGTTGTATAATTCCCTTCGTGGTTCTAGAGTTCACAGTGTGGTTCTAAAATTTTCTGTGACCATGGCTAGCATAAAGCAGTTACTGATGATGAGGACGATGATGATCATGACAATGATGATGACGACGATGACGATGATGACGATGAGGACAACTACGATGAGGACGACGGCGACAACAACGATGATGATGACAACCTTCTCATAGGGGTTCTAGAATGCTCAGTGCAGTACCGGAATTATAATTGTTACTCTTAGTGGTTTCGAAATTTTTGAGAAACATGAGAAACTTCTCACTGTGCTTCAAGAATGATCAGTATAGCTCTAAAATTTGTAACAGTTCTATAATACTCATTGTGGCTCTAGAATTATCCTGGCAGCTCTTAAATTCTCACTGGGGCTCTCAGTGTGGTCCTAAAATTCTTAATATGGCTCTGAAATTGTTATGGCAGTTAATGTTATGTGCTAGAGTGTGACTGATGGGTAAAGGTTGATAGTCCTTTGTGTTTAACTGGAAATTGGAAGCTTGATGAGTGGTTAGAATCCATAGAAGGTGGTTGCTAGGCAACTGGGAAAGTTGACAAATATTGCCACCATGCATGAGCTAATAACTGACACAAGCATTTTTAAAAATTACACTGTATTTACAGTTAGCATTGATTGATAACCAAACTTTGTTCGGCCATATTGAGGAATACAGAAATTCTCGAGTGTAAAATTGTAACTTATAAAGTCAAATGCATTTCATTAATCTCTGATGAAAGATGAGTGAGAATGGTGGAACGGTAACATATGCCTCTTAGCTGTTAGGTTACAAAATGTCAAAGGTAGTCTAGCAAAAAGCTTCACACTGTAATTTGGAGACGTTTTGTTTCAGGGCCTCTATAATTTCCAGCTGTGTCGGTGGCTCGTTCGGTTCCATCCTGCTGGAAGTCCGTTGTAGTGAACACTAAGACAGAAGGGTTTTGTTGTTGTTATTTTTTTTGTGGCCATGCCCAGCCTGATGTTAGCGCCCATTTCGAGCCTGATGCCTCTGACATGTTGATCATACGTGAGAGAAAGAAAATTGATTTCCGTGGCAGAAAACACTGTCCAATTTTCCCCCTCCCGATCCTGTAATTTTACGGCCACAACAAAATAAAAGGGTAATTTTTTTCTCTTGGTGATATAAGGGGAGGAGAGAAAAAAAACAGCAGGAAAAATAAAGGGAAAGTTTGTTGAAGGACAGCGAGGATGACAGTAATGATGGTGGTGATGATGATGATGATGGTGGTGATGGTGATGAGGGTCTGCAGTGAAGAAAAGGCCACTTTGACAGACCGGGTAATGTGTGTGTGAGACATTGAAAGGTGACAGGGCTAAAGCTTTGGTGAAGACAAAACAGCATGCAATTTAGACAGTTTACCGGTCATTGTACAAATCCGCCGACGATTGCTAACGCTTGTAAAGGGTTTAGTGTCACTTGATTGTGGCCCCTTCTCAGTACTCGCACACAGAGGTGGCCATTTTCTCATGGCAAGAGAAACCTCTCCATTTAGAGAGCAAAGAAAGAACAGACTAAGGATGAAGGACAGCAATGAGCTGAAATATGTGACAATGTGATTCATGCTAATATGATATTGGATTAGAACATATTCAGTAGTTTAGGGGTGATATTGGAGTTAGGAAGTGCAGCAGGCTGGCTCTTTCTTGCATGCCTACCTTGTAGGAACAAAATTGGTTAATTTATAAATTGCATTAAGCTCACAATGTAGAGTATCTCTTTCTTTGCATTTTAAATTACATTTATATCATTTGGCAGGCACCTTTATTCAGGGTTACTTATACACATCTCACTTATAAAACTGAGCAGTTGAGGGTTAAGGACTTTGCTCAAGGGCCCAGCAGTGGTAATTTGTCATTACTGAGATTTGAACTCACAACCTGCAGAGCAACACTACAACAGCTTAACTAATGATCTACCACTGCCCCGCTTTGCTCTTTAAAGGCTTAATTTACCTTACTACAGTTGGCTTTAAATTGTTCTATGGTTCTACATCGTAAACTAGCAAATAAATAAACAAGCAAAACCAAGTGTTATTTACTGTATATAGCTTTTAACAACTGTCAATTGCAATTAGCTGCTTTAGAGAAATTCAGATCAAATCTAAATCCCTAATGAGGAAGCCAGTGGCAACAGTGGTGTGGAAAAGTTCCTGAGATGACACGAGGAAGAAACCGTTAGAGGAACCATACTCAAAAGGGAATTGTACTAAGTGTATTGCAAGGATGTTTAATGTGAGTGGAGTGTAAATAAGAGTCCTTCATGATAACAGCGTTAGTTCATAGGTACTTCATCATCATCCAGCCACAGTTGTAATCTGACTCTACGGCGCAACAACCCCAGAATACCGAGTATAATGAGTTTGTTGATTCATGGAAGGGGTGGCCTGTTACAGCCCAAGCAAGGTCGCCAGTCTTGCATCCCATGACCATTCACAGTCATGGGCAATTTAGAGAAGCCAATCAACCTAATCCACATGTCTTTGGGCTGTAAGAAGAAACCAGAGCAACAAGAGGAAACCCACACAGGGATGGGGAGAACTCGCAAAATCCTCACAGAAAGGCATCCTGCTCAACCCAGGGATCTGCCCCAGGACCTACTTGCTGTGAGGCGACAGTACTAACCACTGCACCACCAAGCCACCATCTTAGGGAATTAGTACTTGGAAATTTACAGTTTTAGGGAAGTGCAAATCTTTAGGATATGTGTTGGACAATGATATTTACATTCTCCAACCTCTAGTGATCATTCAGTGTCCTAAGTTCCAGAGTCAGGAACAAACCAGGTGACATCTTAGACCCTTCTCTAAGGGAGAATTGTTTTTAAAGGCATCCACACCATCTCTGGCAAATTTTAAGGACCAGAATCAACAGTTGCTTTACCTCATCAAATAGAATTGGTACAGTCAAGAGGAACACTCATGAACACAGGACATCTTATAACCTTCTTTAATGAGTTTCTTTGAGAACACCTGGACCATCCAAGTACCAGACCTAGAGGAAGACTGCAAGGCCAAGTCACCTATACAATCTTGAAGTTGGTGATAGCCCCCAGCTACCTGCAGTGGATTTGAAGTGCTGGGATTGAGAGCTTCTACACCTGATCAACTGGGAAGAGTATGTTCAAGAGTATGTTCAAGTCACAGCAAAGAGCATCTTGGTCTATTGTCTTGTTTCTTTAAGAGCACCTGTACTATCTGAGTAACAGATCTAGAGGGGCAGTTCATGCAATCCAACTCAATGTTCACTTGATCGTTGCAAAGTCTTGCCATTGTACTGGTAAGTCCAAGCCATATTATTGTGTTTTCCAGAACAGTCTCCTATGTAGGTGGCACAGTGCTGCAGTGGTCAGCATGTTGGCTCACAGAAAGGTTCTGGATTCGAACTTGCAAATCAACTAGGGCCTTTTCTGTTTCCTCCGGTACTCCGGTTTCCTCCCACAGACATGCAGTTTAGGTTGACTGGCTACTCTAAATTGCCACAGGTGTGAATGTGAGTGTGAATGGTTGTTCATCTCTGTGTTAGCCCTGTGACAGATGACCTACCCAGGGTGTACAGATAAGCGGGAAAGATAACGGATGGATTACTGTATCACTTATTTGCTTACTGTATTTACAGATATGCATGAATTGACATATGCTGCTTTTAAAGTTTCATTCTGGACTGTGTTTTGGTTGTTGTCAGCATTGTTTTAATAAAGCTTCAGCACATGGATTGACAAGCTGCTGTTGTGTCCATCTTGTAACACACGCTGGTGATTATTTCACCAGGTTACATGAGACTGTGAATAACTAAATCTAAAGTTTTAGCAGGAAAAAAACACAAGGGCAAACATCTAGGCTACATGAAGGTTAATGCATCATTACTGAAAAGAAATCAGGGTCAGAATGATGGAAGGGGGGGTCATGGGGTTAGTGTAGCATGTAGCTGTCTTGGGGTCATCTGTCTATTAGTGTGATTTATAGAAAATACTTACAACAATGTTCATGAAGATAGCATTAATTGATCATCAAAACTACCCACCTGATTTAAACCCTGGATGTAAGATCTCATTTGATTCTGTTCTGCAATTTGTTCTAAATGATTTAAAAGAGGAACAGAGTAGAGACAATAAAAGTGTTCAAAAGAGGCAGTCTGATGAAGGAAAAGTATAGACATAAGAATAAGAAAGAGGACTGAAGAGAGAGAGAGAGAGAGAGATTTGGTGATTGACAATGAAATGAGACAAAAAGCATGGAAGAAATAGGACATAAGAAGAAAGGATGGAGGAGAGGCAGGGTAAAAGATGGAGAAAAAAATGAAAGGAAAGGAAATGAGAAATATTAAAAGTGGACAGAAAGAAAAAAAGTCTTTCTTTCTTGTTAGGGTGGAGAGACCAAATCCAATGGTGAATTGTGAAGGGTGGAGAGACACAGGGCACCGGGGGGGTCGTGACCTTGAGTATCGATCCGAGCCTCCATAATTTCCCGGGCTTGCTGAGACTCCCCCCTCCATCTCCATCTCCACCCCTTCTCTACCTGCAGAAGTACATTAGGACAGAAATCCATAAGGCAGCGCTGTTCATCCAAGCACAGGAAGAAACTGAATTAAACGTTAGAAAACAATCTGGGCACGCCGAGCGGCCGATTCATCACGATCCCTGTGTGTCAGCCGGGTGGGAGGGCCACAGAGCCGGAGATGGACTCGTCCATGCTCATCTGTCAGGAAGGAGAATCTTACACACTGATGTGGAATTTTAGCCAAGGTCAGAATGGCTCTCAGCCATCAGATGGGATTGAGATAGAATAGAGATTTGATGTTGTATCGTTTTTCTACATGCCAAGAAGGAAAGTGACTACAGTAATCACAAGACAATTTAACTACACTCAGATTCAAGAGTGATTTAAAGATGTTACTCACATGGTCAATTCAACCACACCACTCATTATCTACAGATATCACAAGACAATTTAATGGTACAACTCACAAGATGATTTAATGATATAGCTCTACTACACCTACAACATTTTCTAACTGTGATATTCTAAATCACCAAACAGGCTACGTTCACATTACCAGGCTGAAGAGACCCAAATCTGATTTTTTTTTTTTTTGTCTTAATATGACACAGATCTGATGTGTTCAGGGGTGTGCGGGTTTCCACCTTTTCGACCTGATCATGTACAGCTGACCAACCGATCCTCCAGAGAAAAATGCGATGCATACATTAGCTACTAGTGGGTCCAAACAAATGTTTTTTGTTCGTTTGTGATACAGATGACTCGAGAAAAACTTGCGTGACGTTTCAGAGGACAGATGCATTCACGTTACACCTGTAATGATGAAGGTGAATCATCAAGATAGGCAAATCCAATCTGAGTAAGAATCTGAATTGACCAATCAGGCTTGTAATGTGAATGTAGGCTAAGTGTATTTTTCACAACCAGTTCCATCACTGAGCCACTGCTTCCGATCCCAATCCAGTCTGGATATTAAGATAAGACTCACACACTCACCTGAACACTAACACACATGTTATTAGTTTGTTCTAAATCTCTCTTATTCATTTGTTCTCTGTAAGGTTTCTGTTGTAATTCTGAGGCTTGGTTTGCTTTGTTCATTTTGTGCTTTTTCGCTCTTTTTTTCCATCTTGGGCGTTTTTTTTTCTACTGTTTGTTTAAAATCAGGTGACTTGGATGACTAGTGAATTGGATTTTATCAATGCGTTTATCAATAAGTCTACCTGCCTCTTCTACGTAACAATATTATGATCTATGAGAATTTGGTCTAGAAAGTTCCTGTTTTTACACTTTTAAACATGATTTTGCTGATCACAGCTCGCTGACAGATAAAAACAAATCCTTCTAGAAACGTCTGTCCACTATGGTGGACATCTTGGCAATTATCTACCGTCAAACAAAGACCAAAGTTGCATCTTAAATATAGAGACACTCATAAACCAGAGAGCAGGAATAACGAAAAAGTACAAGATGGGATCGCTACCGGTGAATTTGCGGAGGTTTCGCTTCACAGAGAGCTAACAGGTAGCGGTCACGTGATTCCAAAACAAAAACAATGCATTGGATTCTGGGAAGCGTGAGCTGACCCCTTTAATGAGGGTCGCTTTAAGGGCGTGCTGGATTTTATGCTCAAACAAATCCGAGTGTCATCAGCATAGCAGTGAAAATAGAACCCCTGAAATATATGACAAGACCATTTGGAAGTCCATCAATATAATGAAGAGCAGTGGGTTTAGTACTGAACCCTGCGGGAACGCCTTGCGTTACGGTGATTTCTAAAGCACTGGACACTTATTTCCCTGCACCAAACACCTCATTAAACCTGACAAAAGGTTTTGAAATCAGGTGCAGGACTGCGTTTCAGGCCAGCTATTATAAAGACTGTCACAGTTTGCTGTATTTCCATGACATCCCACTGTCACACAAGCTGAAAGTTTTGATCGTCACTCTTTTGCGAGTTGGCTCCTCGCGCTTTTCCAGATTGGTCTAATTTTCCACAGCATTTAAAGAGGGCTGCAATTGGGAACCTGCCGTGATGAGGCCACGAGTCCCCATTGGATGAAATGATTTCTCTCTCTCTCTCTCTCTCGCTCTCTCTCGCTGTCTCTAACAAGCCTATGAAGAGGACACTAGAAATCATCTCCAGCAATTTTGGTAATGGCTTTTGAGACAGCCGCCTGCATTGTCGTGTAATGATGACAAATGACAACTTGAAAAGGCTTTGGAGACGAGAGACTTAAGAGGTAGAGATGTGAACAGGGAGAAAGAGACACACACAGAGAAAGAGAGAGAGAAAGAGAGACGCTTGCATAAATTGCTCCTGGAGTATTTTCCCGGTTGACTGTGCGTAATTGGCGTTTATTAGACTTGTTATCTCGGGGTAACTTTTTAGCCACGGAGAGCTTTTCCAGACCCTTGATCACTCTCTCGCTTCTCTCCTCAACAGGTGAAACGAAAACTAGCTCAGGTGAAACTAATCGTCCGATCAGTCCGCGGGGTTTAACCAACCGACAGAGGCTTCTCACTGACACGGCAGCGGAGAAGGCAGCGGAGGAGAGACGGCCTTCAGACGGCTCATTTAAAACAAATTCAACCGCATCACATGTCAGCTCAGAGTCAGTTTAACTGTCCAGTTCTCCCAGATGACAGAGTGCATCATAGCTATTACAGCCGCGGCTGACATTTTCCAAGCCGTGACATTTCAATGAAGCGCATGGAGGTCAGAAGCTCTGTCTTCGCTAAACGCTCGGCTTTAAGGTTAATTGGCATAAACGTATAGGCAAAGAAATATAGGGCTGTTTTATATTGTGAAATGTTGGGGCAGTTGTGCAGACTTTATAATCTGGAAACAAATCCTGGAGAACATTACATGTAAAGAGCGCGTTGTTCGTCCCTGACTCATTGCGAATTGTCTGTAATATTTAAGGTCTAGAGCTTTAATTTGACACAAACAGCTTGTTGTTCGGCAATAAATAAGAAATATGGACAGGCTGTGCGATCGTTAAAATCGCGACATTTTATCACAACATTGCGTCTAGGACAAAATCGACGTTTGTAAATGCAGAAAGCTTGTCCCTCGTAGCACTGCTGCCTTCCTGAGATGTTGCGAGACTCCCACAGGCTTTAGGTGTGACTTTCTTTCCGTGTGTTTTGTGTCGCTTCGTGGTCGAGCTTTAAATATCTCGCCAAGGACGCAGCATGCAGCCGGGGAGACCAGGGACGGTGAAAATGCGGTCTTGTGGTCCTGGCCTGTCCGACATCTTGTTCTGACTCAAACAGCCGCATACCTTTAGTGAATCAATACATGGTATTTAAAATTCAGCACTCTGTCTGTCTCATGCTCTTGCTCTCTCTCTTTCTTTCTCTCCCCCTCTCTCTCTCTCTCTCTCTCTCTCTCTCTGTCTGTCTGTCTCATGCTCTCTCTCTCTCTCTGTCTCATGCTCTCTCTCTCTCTCTCTCTCTCTCTCTCGTGCTTTTGACACAAAATCACCACCACAAGCAGACATGACCCACCACACACATCAGCAGGAAAATGTATGTCCCGAAGCATTTAAAAAAAACCTTCAGACTCCACTTCATTATTAATGGATGCCTTTTCTAGGAAGTACTCAAGCCTGTTTCTGGGAGTCACGTCTTTTGATAAGCAGCAAAGTTTCCGGTAAAATCTCACAGTCTCTCTCTCTCTCTCTCTCTCTCTCTCTCTTTGTGCTTAATCCCAGACGAGGAGAGGAGCTCCGTCTGGCCGTAATGACTGGAAGAGAGCTGGAAGTGAACAGAACAGAACAGACCCATGGGGGCATTTTTCTGTACAGATCCCATGTTTGAACGGTGCGATGCCGTAACATGTGACCCTTTAACTAACGTTAATGGCTGCTCCTCTAATGCCTTGCTTTTCTCCTTTGCCCTTATCAGCCCCCTTTTCCTCTAATCTAGCACTTACTGGAAGTTACAGGCCAAATCCCATGACATCGCAGACAAAATTCACAGCAGCCTCACTGCATTTACACGGCCGTCTGAGCAGATTTACCCCCGAAAACTAGCACTCTCACATCTCAGTCAGAGGCTTAACGCCAAAGGTTCGTTACATTTTCTACACTCCAGTGGTTTAAATGTCATATTTTAACACGGCGCTAATGAATTCTGCACTTTGATTGGTCAGAAGGTGTTGATTAGTTTTCTATAACAGCAGCTCTGACAGTAGTGCAGGTTTCTATGGTAACAGCTCATTCACAGGGATGTGCACAAACCTTATGTTTAGATAGATACAGAAAGAGAATTGGAGACATTATACAGACAAAAAAAGATCGTAAGGAAGTAAGAGTGATCGCTGGTGCCTCCTATGAGCATATGTAGCTAGCACAGTTAGCTCACTTTGCTAATCTAGCATAAGACAAGCAGGTAGAATGTAAATCAGACAATTGATTTTCACACTGATCTTTATAGCTAGCTTTCGAAGCAGGATATAGCTAATACCTTTTCTCCGTAGGACTATAAACGTGCCGGACAGGCCATGCCCACTAGCCACATGATCGTCTTGTCACTCATGTGAATGTATGGTAAGATTTCTGCCATCGTCAGGACAGAGGAGTTTACTCTTTGCAGTTTCTCAGGAACATGACAAGCTGCGTTTTATTTTGTCTGGCGAGGGAACGACTGTTTATTTGTAGCTGCTATAACATACGCAGGAACAGGAACTAAACTAGGACTTTAAATGTAACTATAAATGGATAAATGCCTCACATCAACCTATCACTGATTACTTTCCTATAACAGCATGACACACAGTGGTTTATTGCTTAAATCTCCCAACATTAACGGTGTTACAGCTCCTCAGCTCGGCTAGTTTAACACAGAAACACATTTCAGTTAGCAGAACCGTGTCCGCTAGTTCATGTTCTGACCTGTGAAAAGCTTGTGCGTATCTCAGGAGGGCCTTTACTGAGGTGCTGGGAGTGTGTGTGTGGATGGTGGTGATGTCATGGGGTTGTGTGTGAAGTGCAAACGGAAGCGTAATGAGGGGGAATGAGAGATCATGTTTATCACCTTGAGTGATAGCAAACCTGATAAAAGCCGAGCGGTCATCCTTTAAGACGGGTTTCCGTCTGCTCGTGCCCCGAAGAATAAAATCGAGTCAGGCTCTCTGGCTAATGTGCACCGCAGGTCTCCTGTAAAGTGCGGAAAAATTTATTACAATCGCTAAAGGAGGGCGGAAAAAAATGCTCAAGATCATATTTCCAGATTTGAGCACACTGGGAAAAAAGGCAGTCTTTTCATTTCCTTCTGTGTATTTTCTGTTTTTGTGAAACGTGACAGACGTCTCTGACAGGAGAACGGCCGTTAGTGCTGGAGGTCAGGCGGTGATTGTATTTTCATGCAGTCGGGATGGTGATGAATTTGTGTTTGAGATGCAGTCAGATACAGAAGAGCGGCGAGGAAAACAAATGGAACGCAGTGAAGGGACCTGCACGCTTCAGGGCTTTGTCCGATTTCAGGGGTTCTCATATCCTCATCTGTCACGCCGGACGAGTCGATGTGAGAGACAGAGAGCGAGACAGAGCAGCTGCTCTGATAGATTAGCCTGTCTCAGAATGGACTGCTTCTCAGCCTTGTAAATATGTGACAAATGACGGCGCAAAAAGTATCGATTCCAATCTCATCGAAGCAGCACAGGGCTCTGCTGAACCCCTGCGTGTGTGTGTGTGTGTGTGTAAGTCTTAAATAATAGGAATGATTCAACCGAAATGTAGGATTGCAAATAAAAAAATAAAAAACATTTTCTTGTTTAGGGGGATCCCACTTCGTTCATTCACATGTACGTACAGTGGTGTTTGGACCTCACTGAAAACCTGGGAATTTTTTTTTTCCCACTTTTAGAAAAGAAATGTTCAATAGCTTCAACATCCCTGATTGAAAATTCGGCATTATTATCATGTTAACTCGTTTATACAGTGTCAGATTTTCATTCGAGACTTCTCTTCTATTAAAGCACATTTCCGGACGACTCCTGTGGATTTACTCGAACACGGATCGTCCGGTTTTACACAAACCCGCGGAGCCAAACGAGGTAGGTATCCAAAGTGTCTCTTGAGTTGGGATAGACCTGGGCAGGTGAGGGTTAAGGGCTTTGCTCAAGGAGCGTCATGGTGCTGGATTTGAGCTCACGATCTTCCAGCCCAATGCCTTAACCAAATGCATCCACATCCCCAGGGTCCTACATTCCCTGGCTCAACAGCTCCAGAGCGTACATACTCCGAATCCTCTGGTGAAGCGGAGTTACTTTTACCACCCAGAGTTGATGATATTCCTTTAACAGCACATACCCAAGTGTTTTTGTTCCCTTTAGACCACAGCAACTGGCCAACAAGTACAGACGCATCATATTTGTATCCATTTATACTTACATGTAAAGCTCCACTCTGTGTGATCCACTCCCCTGACCCCCCCCCTAACCCCTCCCTCTCCAAGCGTGTATCAGAGCGTACGGTGGCCGTCAGGAGCCTGTAGCGTACTTCCAAGTACTTACATTCACACATTCTTGCTTTTTCAGTGCTAAATAATAAGTATTTTTCAAAATTTGGCGTCTCAAACTTGTTCTCCAGCAAACACTGATTCTTCCTCATCTTCCTTTCTTCTTCTTTGTCGTCCTTCCGGTGCTTCCTTCCAGATTCACGCTGCCGCTCGTAAAAACATGAAATGCGGAAGGCGCTCTCTAGAGGTTTGTCCGTTCTGGGCTACTGTAGCGGCGCAACATGGCGGCTCCGTAGAGGTGGACCCGCTCCCTGTGTAGATATAAAGCGCTCGTTCTAAACTTACGAAAACACGACGATTCGTACTTACAGCTAATTATACACTAATGAGGACATAGTTATGAATATTATATTCCATTTCTGCTAATAGCTCCCCCTAAATCCTGCATAGTGGCCTTTAATATTCTGCTCCAGGAAGTTACTTAGTGTTCTGACGTACGTTAAAGCAGCACCATAGAAACAGTTGTTCACTCAGTTTTTCCCTCTATTGTTTTCTCTCTTGAAAAAAAAAAAGCAAAACATATTTTGTCATGTGACTCCTGAAGCTGTTAGAAAGTGCCGACTGGAGACTCTCCCATACATGATAAACGTCTCCTTACAGACAAACGAGCTGTTAGTATGGAACTGCGAACGTATCAGATCTAATCTCAGAGCTGCTGTGATAGAGAACGAATCAGATTCCGACCAATCAGAATCCAGAATTCAACAGCGCGGTGATATGAGTGTAAATGGCAGTTACGTTGGTTTTAAGAAAATAAATGTATTTCTTTTTTTAGCTATACTATAGATTTAAGCACTGTGAATTTTTTTAACACTGTTTTCAGCAAGTCTGGGAAGAAATTTTTATATTATCCTGCGTTCCTTTCTTCGACCGTCCCTGATCATAATGACTTTGGACAACGAGGCGCTTCTCCTTCAAAAGCCGCTGATCAGCGCTCCCAAATTACAGCCCGAATTATGCAAAATCGAAGTGACAGCCGGCTGCAGAGCCCAGCCGAAGCTTTTATCTGCTGATCTGAGACCTGGGATGTGCTTTTGGTGACAGGACAGTGTTGTTGGGTCAGTGGTTAATGGAGATGAACATGCTACGGGTGTGTGCGGGTGAAGCGAGGACCTGGCCGTCTGCTCCTGGCCCGTGAGCAGGTGTTTCTGAGAGATTTCCAGCATCTTGTGCTTCATGGGCACAGCAGGTCTCCTATAGAGCCACACAAAGAGGATTCTCTGTGCACAGAGACGCCCGCCGCGCTCATACACCAACTCTGATTGTCTTTTTCTGTCACACACGCACACACACAGAGAAAAAGTTATCTGTGGTGAGTCCATCTCGCTGCTCTCCTCGCTCAGTCAGGAAGGATTAGAGCCAGTTCCTCGGCCAGATGGTCCACACGTGGCTCGAAGTTCTAATTCAGCCGTCTGTCCCAAGAGAGTTTTTTCAACCTGACACACTTTACATGCAACTTATGTACTTACGTGTTCAGATCTAAACGCAACTTGAATTAAAGGTTAAATTTAGTGATGCTGCAGTTCATCCCATCAAAAGCGTGGCAACGGTTACTGTATAAAGGTTCAGGAAAAAAGAGGAAACTTAAGCTAGAGAGCTCTGAGTCTGTCCATACTTTATTCATCCTATTATTTTTCTCCATCGGAGTGTGTGTGAGTGTGTGTGTGTGTGTGTGTGTGTGTGTGTGTGTGTGTGTGTGTGTGTGTGTGCTGGGGCAGGTGGCCATGCTGGGGTCACATCCTCTTTTCTGCACATGCAGCATGGCTATTAACACCAGGAGGCCTCTGCGATGTGTGTGTGTGTGTGTGTGTGTGTGTGTGTGTGTGTGTGTGTGTGTGTGTGTGTGTGTGTGTCCACGCTCTTTTACAAAAACCTTGATTAGCTTATTCACGGCATGACAGCGGCCCATGGCCCAAAGTGTGCTAAGAAGAAATGAGAGCTGTCAACTGTGAACGTGTGTGTGTGTGTGTGTGTGTGTGTGTGTGTGTGTGTGTGTGTGTGTGTGTGTGTGTGGTGCGCATCATCTATATATGTGGTCTCTCTCATATAGTCATTTATTAACTTCAGTCAGGAAAATCATTTGGTTCTTTATTGAAGAATAAAAATGGTTTAGAAAGACAAGAAAAGAAAGAAACGAGGCCAGTGCGATCACATGATAAAAATTACGCTTTAAAAAAATCACATAAGGGAAAAAATTTTAAATATACTACTATAGGTTACTATATTAATGAAGTACATTAAAATACACTACTGTATACTATATATATATATATATATATATATATATATATATATATATCAGATTACTTTAAAACAAAAAAATGAAGCTTGTAATTATTTTTAGTTTAGCAGATTTGACTTCTTATTTATTTATTCTTATATTTATTATATAATAATGTCATTATGGAAACTTTAGATTCAATTGGTGTACTTGAGCTATTTTTTACTTCCTATGGCATAATTTTTTTCTAAATAACCTGTATTCCTCTTTACTGCCTGTGTTCACTAGAAGATAAACATGTCTCTCTCTCTCTCTCTCTCTCTCTCTCTTTCTCTCTCTCTGTCTCTCTCTGTCTCAAGTTCAAGTGGCTTTTATTGTCATTTCAACCATATACATGTAATAGAGTGTACAGTGAAACGAGACAGCGTTTCTCCAGGACCAAGGTGCTACATACAAGACAGCAGCTTTAGCGCTGGGG
>JAQQZR010000037.1:1112264-1124233 GCA_030068235.1 Notoglanidium macrostoma | reverse complement strand
GTGTGTGTGTGTGTGTGTGTGTGTGTGTGTGTGTGTGTGTGTGTGTGTGTGTGTGTGTGTGTGTGTGTGTTTTCTCACACTCTCTTTTTTTGCTTCCTTATTAAATAATCTACAAACAATTGCTGTAGAGCAGTAAGTAAGCACAACCCGCAGTGTGTGGTGCTGATACAGTAATCAATGCTGCAGCCATGTGATGAAGCGGACTCTTAATATTATTATTATTATTATTATTATTATTATTATTATTATTATTATTATTATTTTCCTGTAACTGTACATTCCTGAGTGTGTTTTATGTTTTTCAGCTTACACCACGGCGATTTGCCAACAATGAATAGTATTTCCTTTATCTGTCCAGCTAGCTAGCTGTTAGCAATCTAGCTCACATTAGCAGGATTTCTCAATTCAATTTGTTCAGCACTTTGAACAGTGGACATTGTCACAGAGCAGCTTCACAGGAATGCAATAATAAACTCATGAATCTATAAATACACCTCCCTAATGAGCAGCCCGTGGTGAGGAAAAACTCCCTGAGACGACGAGCTGAGCTTTCTGCGAATAAATACATTTTTGAGTTTGTTTATTTCACACTTAAACTAGTCAGATTATAATGTGACCAAAAGACCTACTATAGCATTCATCACTTGCATTAGCTAAGTTGGCTAGCTAGCTTAGCACACAGATTTTAATGTTTGAAACATTCAAAAAGCTAAAAGTTACAGGTACGATGCTATGCTGTAATCTTGGACAACAATGGCCCAAAGATGTAGCTTTTACGAGTCTGCGCGCAGCTCCACCCACAAATCTGTTTTATACGCAGATCCTGAGAGACGTGACCTCAGCACTGGGATGTCCCTCAGAAATCATTCCTCAGCGGTGTTAATGCTACAATCTCCATACTCTCATCATGAGGAGCCGCTGTTCGAGCAAAAACAGCTATGCTAATGCTAGTCTCTGCTATGATATTTCTGACACTACCATGATTACTGGAGTTGTTTGCGTAAATCACTGATGAACATCTACAGTAAACTAAGATTAATGTAGCACAACCTGTTACATAAAGTCTAGTCTTAGTGCATGCTAGAGGACAAAAAAGAGGTACGTTGTGTTCTGTGCTAACAGTTGAAATGTAAACAGCTCTCTGTGTTGGTTTCTTTTGTTTTCTTTCTCTGTCTGACCTCAATTAGACGTCATCACCTGTCCTCGGTTCCTACTCAAAACCTCCAGAGGCTAGGAATGCTGCAGTTAGCCCGTGTGTGTGTGTGTGTGTGTGTGTGTGTGTGTGTGTGTGTGTGTGTGTGTGTCTGAGAACTGAGTCCTCATTGTCCCTTTTCTTCAATCGATCCATGTCTGTGTAGCGTGTATTAGCACATGGATGTCAGGGGACGCGTGAGGAGCTGGACGTATTTAAGGAACAAATATATTTCTCCCCCGTGCTCTGTGTTGAAAGAGGATGGTGTGTGTGTGTGTGTGTGTGTGTGTGTTTTTATGCCATGGACAAAGGATACATCTTCACCTATGTTGAGTCTGTTTCTGATTGATGGTTTTAAACATTGAATTCTGTACTAAATAACAAGCTATTTCTAAAAATTTTATAAAATAAAATAAAATAAACGTCACCTGTAGTTCACTCTGTTACACTTTTGACCTTTATTAACCAGCTAAGCATTTAGCAACCACAACAATGCTAGCTCAGTTACTATGGCGATCATCTAACGCCATGTAACTACTGTATGGAGAGACTTGAACGCACCAGTGATGTTCCGTCTGTAAATGATTCAGCTACTTGAATCGACTCTTTTAGCAGAACACTGAAAGCGAACTGGAACATATGAGCTTTTTCTTTTCCGTCTTGTGGAAGTATGTAATGCTGCCAGTCTTGCAGTGTAGTACATCCGAATATCAGAAACGTGGTCCAGTTTAGGACACAACGGCAGTGAGTCATTTCGGAGTTGACTCTTATTGGTGAGTCAAATTATCTGAATCAAAAGCTGAGCTGGAATTCCCATCCCTCAAATACACATTCGCTAATTATTAAATAAATAAAATAATCTATATCTAATATTTATATCACGTTCATGTTGCCTTTCATGCAAACTCATGTACTTACATTCAATAATGTTGAAGAACATGCATAATAAACCACATTTTTTTAATTAATCAAATTAATTTCTTTAGACCCCAAAAGAGCTATATGGAGCAGCGACTCTGCTGCAGGTGACAGGAGGAGCTTTAACACTCAAATTTTTATTCAGTGAAATAAGCCACGCCCCCAGTTTATGGTGCTGTGACTAACACCTAACACCGACTGCACTTGATTTTGGTGAGACAGAATGCTGATAAACTGATTATGATTTATTTCCAGCTCATGTGTTTTGAATCCTCTGGTCTAACTGCGCAGTGGTGAAGAGACTCTCGATCTCATCGAGCGTGGAGAGACGGCGCTCTCCGTCAGCGCCCAATCACATGGCCCATTGCCCCTGCGCCACTGTGAAATAGGTGTCCAGAAACATCTCGTCCAATTGTCCCGCCACGTCATTGGCTGACAGGCCCATCCATCACGTGAGCACTCGGGACGCTGATAGCTCATTTAACCCTCCTTCACATCGGGAGCGAGGTTTAGCGGCGGCCCAAACGTGACGAAGCTAACTGAGGTTGGTGAGGTTGATCAGGTGTAACGGAGTTGTGCGGAAACTCAAGACTAGACCTCCAAAATTCTCACATTTAAAAGAAAAATACATAAATCTGGGACATAGAGAAGGCTACCTTTAACATGTCAATAAGTGAAATTTCAAGAATGCGTTTTTGAATAGCTGACCTTTCAAAATGGCGCCCAGAAAAATAGCATCAGGCTGTTTTTCTCTCCGAGGGGAAGTGTGGTCATCCCCGCCGCATGGAATTTTGTGCCGAGCGGAAGTGAACCAGGGCTAAATTTAAACAGGAATAATTGAGGAGTGCAGAAAACACGGAAGGGGAGGGTTATCGGAAAAGAAAGTAATGATTTCCCGCTGAATCGCTGAATCAGTGAAACGTGCTGTGAACACGGGTCCTGTGCAGGACCGTAACATGATTTAGCTCAGATTTACTTGATGGGAAGAGAACACAGAGTGCAGACTTCTCCGGTTGTTTCAAAGGATCTGTCTCAATCTGAGGTATGTGTTATTGTTCATGAAGGATAAAGATCCTTCGTCCTCGTGCTACTTTACTACAGTTATAAACTCACAGCTGTATCCATGTCCTAATGCGACTTCCTTCTTCATTTAATTTCGTTCAGTTAAGCGATTTGTACAGAATCGTTCGTGGACATCAGACAGCTTCGCTGGTGTAAAGTAGGCTCATCATCATAGATTATTGTAAATTACACACAACACATACTATTACTGCATGCACTGGACATCATCAGTTCAGACCGCATGAGCTGAACTCGTGATTCAATTCAATCTTGGTCGTAAACCAAACGATTCACTGACTCAGATACTGATTTACTGGATGATACTCAGTGGGAGTGAATCTCGTTCATGAGCGAAATGATTCACCGACTCCATTATGCTGTTACTGACCACAAGAGGAGTGGATCTGAATCAGGGCTTGAATGAATCACTTAGTCAAACCTTGATTCATTGAACAAGAGAGAAGTGACAAAGATTCATTTACAATATCCTTTGTTTTGATCAAAAAGATTCAGATTCGAGTGCTGGATAAGATTCGAGATCTGCTGAAAAATTAATGAATGAATCAAATTCACGACCAAAATGATTCATTTACTAAAGGCAGGACGAGTGAATCTCAGTCACGGCCAAACAGATTCACTTATTCAAATGCTGATCATTGAACATGAAAGGAATGGGTAAAAGATTTGTTTACTCAGTAAAACATTTACTAAACGAACAAGGAGTGAATCTTGATCAGGGTCAAAAGATTCATTCAAATATTGATTCACTGATCACTAGGTCAGGACTAAATGATTCACTGACTCAAACAATGTCCTGCTGAATGAGAAGTGAGACAGTCTCTGGCAGGAACGAAAGGTTTAGCTGTTGTTGTTGTTGTTGTTGTTATTCAGAGTAGTAAAGCATTCTGAGATTTAGGATCTAAAATGGATATTTTTATGGATTTTCTCGATCCAAAATGTCATAATTTTCTGGAAACGTATGTTTGCGTAGGCACTACTATCTCACGCTGTGCCGTGCTCATCATATTAGCATATTTCTACAGTATATAGTTGTCAATTTCTGCATCGTTTTATTATTTTTGCCCAGTTCTGGGAACACCGTGGACCAGTATGTGGGTTTTTCTTGGCCTGAGCTCATGTGAAACATCAATTTTCCCTCAGTGGATCAATAGAGTGGTGCATTATTAAAGCTACAGTTAAACACGTGGTGTTTGTACAGTATAATCCGTATTTCCACGTGAACGGCAGACGAGCAACAGGTGAACGCGTTCAGGTATTTTCCGGTCTGATGGCGCAGCGTGGGGTTAAAGGTCGCCTCGGGTGAAACTCACACCGCACTGTTGCGCACGTACAGACTTTGTGTTAGATTTGTGTCTTAAAGCATTTTATTGGACTTCCGTCACACATTCTGTCTCGAGACGTCCAACGCTCTGCATTCTGCTCAGAGAAAACTGCTTAAAAAAATACCATGAACATGTCATTTTGATTTAAATAAAATTTTCAATTGTTAGCTTAAATTGTTTTACATTGTGAGCGCTACAAGGCCATAGATGTTCATAATCATAAGATATAGACACTCCCGGGCAAAAAAAATGATGCAAACGCAATATTGCAAAAACGTTAAGCTTCTAACAGTCTGAACAAAAATCACTGCGCAGAAAATGAACAGGAAGTAAAAAAGCGCTCCCGAGGCGTCGGCCTTCTTCTGCCGGTCGGTGCTGAAACTGTCGAAGCTGGAAACGGGGACGTTCACTTACACAGTCTTCTGGTGCGCAAAGAGAAAATCAGGACAAGATTGAAACGTTTAAATGATATAAAATTGACACTAACTTGTCTGGAGGTTCAAAATGTTCCAAAAAATCGCTTCTGTTTGAAGACTTTAACATCGAGTGGAACAACACGGACTCGTCTTTCTGTAAAACGCCGTCTGCAGGTTTACCCACAAGGCTTAAAGGGAATCATGGGAAAAGCCGTCTGACAGTAATTTACTTTATCTATGTTTCATTCTGGCTCATTTTCCTGCCCAGTGATTTGCTGTCGAGACATTAAAAGCTTCATGTTTTGCAATATTGGCTTTGCCTCAGTTTTTTTGCCCAGGAGTGTGTGTATAAAGCATCTTTATAATGTATTTTTATTTGCATGTTCGTTTGACATTAAATCTTTCCTAGAAAACAACTTGCCTGCTATCAGAACCGCTGAAGTACCATGATGGAGACGCGTACACTTTGTACCAATATCCAGCGCCGCTCTCATCTCAAGTCTCCAGTGGAATTTCTTTCTCTTTGATTTAAAGATGTCCTGCTTCTTCCATCTGACGTTTCTGTGATGTTGCACCAAAGCCTTGGAGGACACTTTTCCCTTCTACTGTATGCTAGAATGATAAATAATCTCCGTAATCTCTAACCTAATCCCTCTAAATGACATTACAGATAAAGATGTGGATATCTGGAGCAAGAAACAGCTACTGAAATATGTAGATCTTGTTCCAGCATCACTCCCTCGTCATTCCCAAGTGCTGTCATGTCTTTCATATGTTTGGGTTTCTTATTTAATTTACTCACTTTTAAATATTAGATTTTTAATGTCGTCGAATAAGAGTCAGATATCTGATGTGAAAGTGTAACACAGATGCAGTGAGAAGAGAAACGAACTGAAAATGGAATGTAGGTCACTGCTGTGTGTGTGTGTGTGTGTGTGTGTGTGTGTGTGTGTGTGTGTGTGTGTGTCAGTACAATGCTCAGGAAAGTGCACAGAGCTGTCAAGGTGATTCAGTGTTCAGTAAACTGTCAACTCTCTCACCTCAACATCTCGCTAGGTGGAGTCAACAGTTCAGAGAATCACACACACACACACACACACACACACACACACACACACACATCCCCTGGTGGACTGTACAGAGTTCAGGCTCAGGCATCATGGACTTTCTCCAAACGTCATTTATGGCGTTTTCACACGTGAATTTGTTCACGTTTGTGTGAAAGCTGTTTTAATATTTTTCCTGTTGATTTTTTTCTATTGATGTTACAATTTGTATTTTTTCTCCCTTCTTTTCTTTCCTCTTTAAAGTTTTCGGTTTTTATTGACTTTGTCTTGCTTTTCATTTCATTCTTGTTCATTTTTCCGTCCTTTTCTTTTAGTTTCTTTTTCCGTCGATCGTGTTGGACATTTTTCTCCCTTTTTTTTTTTTTTTTTTTTACCTCATGCTTTATTTTCTTCTCTGTTAATTATTTATAACCTTTTTGGCTATTTTTAATATCTTTAGAGTTTAGAGAGAGTAATTTTCTGGGTAAAGACACTGCTCAGACATTCTGCCTTTTACAGCAACAAGCTGAAGAAAGAGCGAGGCTCGCTGAGCGCCCGATTGCTTATTCAGTCACGTAGCTGAAATCAAGCACGGCGTCCGTTTTAAAGGCATGCGTCAGGAACTGGGTTAAGAGGAAAAAAGAGAAAGAAGAGCGTGAGAAATAAATAAATAAATAAGAATATGAGCCGTGCTTTGTGCAAAGCCTGACGCTCAGACAAAGCAATTCATTAAGTCTGTGTGCTGTCAATAGCCTGTTCATCTGCGCTATCACAATCTCTCTAATGGAATTGGCCAGCGTCAGCTTGCCGCCTGCACGCCTGCATTAACACAATGGAGTGTGCAGATATATTTCCCTCACTGGCTCCGCGCTCTGTCCCGGCACTATAAATTATCAAATTCAGAGCAGTAAAGGTCAGAGCCATGCTACTGCGTGTGCGCCAGATTTCATGTTCGGCTCATCGATCTCGTTTAGAAGAGTTTATGAGGACAGAACCTGTTTGTTTAATTGAAATGCTCAGCGGTTCTTTGTGTGTGTGTGTGTGTGTGTGTGTAGGAAAAACATACGTAGAGAAATAATTAGCTGATGCAGCTAGCATAACAAGTCTCAACTAGCTATGCTAAGCAATTCTGCAGTGATTACAGTTTTTATTTATTAAAGGACATGTCCCCTCACCAGCCTCTATTTACTCTCTCTTGAAGAAGAAAAGAAAACCACTTCCCGAGAAACCGCAAAGACGTCACCTGTGCTGAAGATTCAATGAGGTGTTTCTTATTTTAAGAAAACGTATCACACGTTTTTAATCCTTTTACGTGGAGCGAGTCCCTGCGCTGTTGCTATAATAACGAGAACGTATTAATATTAATATAGAGCTGTGATGTGCAGCTGCGCTAGTCTCTGTTGTTGGAAATTAATCAACACCTTCTGACCAATCAGAATACAGAATTTAATAACCTTGACAAAGGTAGCTAGCTAGCATTGCGGCGTAACGTCAGCGTTTTGTCAGAAAAACAACACGAAACATTTTTTCTTTTTGCCATGTAGCGTACTGATACGAGAAACAGCAGGTTGTGACGGGAATAATTGAAGGCGGGGCTTCATTTGTTTGCGGGGAGGTGATTTAGGTGACGGGAATCGTCCTGCCTGCTAGCATGACTCAGCGTTTTCTGTTTGATAGCACAGAGAATGCTAGCAGGTGTGGGGGAGGGGGAGGGTGGAACTGTTTTGTTGTTGTTGCTTTTTAAAGTCGTAGCACTTTAGTGACAAAGAAGAATTTCTAATCAAATGATCAATAAAGATGAAATGTACACGACGTGCCCAGGAACACCAGCGAACGATGTCAACATGCTCCACATTCGAACATCACGTCGTCTTTAAGGACCGGTCGTGACGGTTTTCTGGCTCGACAATTATTCAGCTAGCTAATGTTTCTCAAAAGTGTTCAATTTTGGTGACTTAGCGGCTATTGGCTAAGCTCGCTAAGTGTTTCTACGCTACACATGCAATTTTTTAAATATCTATTATAACTTAAGTATGTATTAGTGATAAGATTCATGATTCACTTTAACGATTAGAATTTTTTACCCATTAAAGTGACTCAAATTAAGTGAGTGATTCATTTGAATCGATACTCAGAATGCAGTCGTAAAGCAGGTAAAAATGAAGATGAGTGTGTTTTAGTGTCTAAATGTAAAAAAAAAAAAAAGAAAAGATTCATTCGTGCTTGTGATTCAAATGATTCACTTTAAAGAATCATTCAAGGTGACTGAATCATTCACGAATCATCTAGTATTCGGTGTGTGTGTTCTCACTGAGTGAATACAGGGGTGCTTTTCTCCATTAAGCAGCACTAAGATGAAGCATGAAACCCAGTCCGGATTCATCCTCCATATTTTTCCGTCAATCAGACCTTGGCCCGTGTCAGAGACACCCCCCCCCCACCCCCACCCCCACCAAAAAAAACCAGAAAAGCCCACAGAGCCTCTGAAGTGCTGCGCCTCCATTAGATTACCCCTCAGAGGGGGTGGAGGGACGGGCGGATGATTAAGTTCCAGTAAACTCGATTGCTGAAGGCTACATGTAAGATAATGGTTCGGTCCTCTGAGGAAGCCAGTTAGAGCTAGCATCAATCTAGAGCTAATCTAAACCTTTGCGCTTGTCCTCGTCCTCGCTGCCCTCCATGGGTCATACGCAATCATACCGGAATTGATCTATCAGGGAAAAAAAAACTGGCTGGAAATTAGCGCTGGATGGCCTTCATTGCAGGATCCAAGAATTAATAGGATTATGGCATGCTGTTTATGCACAATCATGTGCAATTCGTCTTCGATAACGCAATCACGGGCCGTAATGTGATAACGCAAAATATGGCGTCTGAGGAACCGAGCGCATTTCTTAATTCCGTAGCCTCCTTAAATCTCCAACAGAGAAGAAGAAGAAGAAGAAGAAGAGAGCAACGTCCTTATTATCGGGTCGTATTTCCAATTTCCAAGTTATAGTTCATTGCAAAATCTTTGTTAAGCCTTATTTGCACTTTAAAGCGCTTTAAAGGAAATCGGGACCGATACGATATTACGGTTACAGTAACGCTGACTCGGCTACCTGGACGCTAATTGTTTTATAAAGCCTGCTTACCCAAGAATAAATCACTTAAATCAATTAAATTGTCAATATTTGGAGTTTATTTAAGGACACTGACATTTTCCAATAACGGCACATATTGATTTCAGCCTAAATGAGAACTTCTGTTCATGTTGTCTGTGCTGCTAACACCTGAAGTAGCATGAAAATTAGCATCGTATGTATCCGCATATTACACGGGCTAGTTAGGTAATTTATCAGACCTCTACCGAAAAATCATCATTTCCACAAAGACCATAAAGCATACGTTTACCCAGACTAACCCTGTTCACCAGATTTCATCTGAAAAGTGTGAAACTAGCTTAAATAGCTAGCTAGCTTTATATTTAAACGACTAGCCATTCGGATTAACTAGAGAATGCTGAAAAGTAATGCTGAACTCATTAGCATACAGATGTGTTGAACTATTTAACGACGTAAACCAGTGAGCTGGATACATTTCAGAATCTATTTAAAGGATGAGGTCAACGTCTAGGTGATTAGCCGTGCATGAAGATGCTAACAATAACAATATTAATAATTCTACCAACTTTCCTGCCCGCTGTTCATCACTCCTGCTAGCAATCTGTCGAGGAAAGTTTAGTCACTTCTTTAAAAGATTTTTTACGTAATAAAAAAGGCAAAAACAGACAAAAGAGGTTCGACCTGTATGGACAAAGTTCGGGGAAGGGTGAACACGTTTGAGTGATTACTCAGCGCTCACGTCATACTTTTGCCTCCATCTTTTCTTTTCTTTTTTTTTGAACTCCCTCCATCTTTGCGTTTCTGGGATTATTGATTGTGAAGATGTGTAATGATGCTCCTCATCTTAGCGATTTCTTCTTTTTAGCGAAGCGTGCGTCGTCACACTCCACAGCGTACACAGAGGCTACCACCTCGCAGCTGCATGCCTAGCCCTGCTAATTACCTCTTCACATTGTGTGTGTGTGTGTGTGTGTGTGTGTGTGTGTGTGTGTGTGTGTGTGTGTGTGTGTGTGTGTGAGATAAGCAGGAGGGTTAAATGACTGTCGATTACCGGCTCCTCTCGGCCTCATTCACAGCCTCCCTGTTTCAAAGTCATGAACCAAATACAAGGCAACATTCCTGACCTTGTAGTTGTGTGTGTGTGTGTGTGTGTGTGTGTGTGTGTGTGTGTGTGTGTGTGTGTGTTCTATAGTTTTCCATAAAAACAGTGATATATAATACCATGTGTTAAACGTTTTCACCAAACACTGCTAATAAAAATGTCAGATCAGGTTTTGCGCCGCTCGGGGAAAAACCAATTGTAGTAGGCTTTTGGGAAGGTGACCTCAGAGGTCAAAGGTGACAGACCTTGCTGGGAGGGTAGGGGGCCATTTTCTTCATCATAAATACACAAGATGTGGTCAGAGGCCATGCTGGGTAAGCTCATTTAAAAACGTCGTTAGCTAAAGCTGTGTTTGGACTGGATTTTGCTGCTCAGACGTCCATGTGTGTGTGTGTGTGTGTGTGTGTGTGTGTGTGTGTGTGTGTGTGCTGAGCAATGTTGAGCGCTTATGTGTAGGGATTAGTGATTTCAGTAATAAAGTACAGAAATGGGCGTGGCTTTGTGGCATACATACCTCCAATGAATACAACAGCATTGGAATGTTTTGATCTTTACTATAAGAGGCGTGGCCTCGTTTGATCATTAGTAGGTCACATGACCATGGCATGACTGTAGTCTGTAGCTGTGCTAGGAGGAACCCAGTAACTTGAAACACCTGGCAGTGCTTCTTCTCTGACACGCCCTTTTAAAATGCCGTTCATATTTCATTGTTCTACGGTTTAAAAGTGTTGGTTCCGACGTGAAAGCGCGAGTGAGAGAGCGTGTTTATAGTCGAGAAAAAGCTGAACGCCTCTTTTCTCACAGGATATAAGGCAAGCTTGCTCGACATCTCCATTCAGACAGGATATACAGTATATTAGCGGGAGTTATTCCTCCGTGTGAATAAGCCGTATTCAGACAGGATTGGTTTCCGTTCCGTTAGTGGAGCTGAGTGACGGGATTACTGCTGACTGAGTCCGGGAATTCTGTCACGGAAGTCGCGTTTATACAGCGACGTGTCTGGAAAGATTAGCTTCTTACAGTTTACCTTCTGTAGCATGTAGCGACACTACCGAGCAACATTACACCGAGTGTCACACACACTTCACACTGAGCACACACTCCTGCTAACGTTACCTCAGGAAGAAGGAACGATTAGCAGCTAGCCTGCAGAGAGATAGCTAGGAGGAGGAGCCAAGAAGGTAAAAGTGCTGGTTCCATTTGTGGAAACGTGTGTGTGTGTGTGTGTGTGTGTGTGTGTGTGTGTGTATAAACATGAGGAACGTGTCTCATTCCTGGTCAGTAATTTGATGGATGACAGACAGGTGAATTTACTCAATCTCTCTCAATTTCTGTCTCTCTCACACACACACACGCACACACACACACACACGCGCGCACACACACACACACACACGCACACACACACTAGCAGAGAGGGAGAGAGGGAGCTGTTAGTGCTGATCAGAAATAAACAGAACGAAGTCCTGAGTATTCAAACAGAGATTCAGATTGATGAAGAACACTGGATTACCGTGTGTGTGTGTGTGTGTGTGTGTGTGTGTGTGTGTGTGTGTGTGTGTGTGTGTGTGTGTGTGTGTGTGATATGTGGTACTGCCCAGTGGAGAAATGCCATTTAGGAGAAAGAGAGTGTGTGTGAGTACAGTCCCTGTCGCCTGAGGCGATTTAACACACAGCCGCAGGTAAAAGATTGTGTGTGTGTGTGTGTGTGTGTGTGTGTGTGTGTGTGTGTGTGTGTGTGTGTGTGTGTGTGTTGGGGGTTGGTAGCTCCTAGCTGCAGCCTTTA
>JAQQZR010000037.1:1044073-1054621 GCA_030068235.1 Notoglanidium macrostoma | reverse complement strand
CACACACACACACACACACACACACACACACACACACACACACACACACACACACACACACACACACACAAGGTGTCAGCAGGTCCAGAAAATTGGATCACAAGGTCGGCTCTGTGGCTGCCTCTGGCCTCACTGACGGCAAGACCAATCGATCAATACACTCCGTCACACACACTGGGTGTTTTCGTGGAAACTGTCCGAGTGTTACACATGCATACACACACACACACACACACACACACGCCATGCCAGCATGTCATCCAGCATGTTAGTATATTTGTACTGATGAAAGCTGAGTCCACTACTCTGCAGAAGTTCTAGGGCTTCGTTTGCAGTTTGAGACAGAACTAAAGAGCGTAGACGCCACTTCCTGTTTCCCTCAAGCACTAACTCTAATGATCACAAGAATAAAACACTCTTACGGTAAAATTATCAACAACGGTCCAGTGTGGCAAAGCAGAGTTCCTGGTAGCACCGCGAATTAGCTCATTTTCCTTTAAAAGCACTCCTTACAATGCTTTATTTCTCTTAAACTACAGCAATATGGCAATGAAAACCATTTTTAATTATTAAAAAAATGAATCATTTTTTTTCCATTTACAGCTACACTTGATGTTTACTGACGTGCAATCGTTCCCTCGCCTCGATTTTTTTCTCTCTTTTGACGTTAACAAGACAAAAAAAAAACACAGCTAATCGTGTTACCAAGAAACCATAAAGTGTAAAACTTGACATTTTCCCTCTGACTGTTACAAAGCGCTGACGCTGCAGACGCCGTCCATAGATAATAAAACTAAATAAATGCCTCATTACAGAACACAATATACCATATCAACGATTACACACACTTCTCGTCCGCTGTACGAGTCCCTGTGAATGAGCTGTTACTACGGAAACCATAGCATATCAGAACGAGTGCATGAATATAAACCTGCGCTACTGTCAGTGCTGCTGTTACAGAAAACTAATCAACACCTTCTGACCAATCAGAGTGCAGAGTTCACGGTGCCGTGGCGCATCAATAAGAGGTCCTTCGTAACCTTGTGCTTAGTGAATGTCAGTTTAACGAGCCGTTATAAAGGTTAATGTGGTGTTTACGGTGTGCTGTACGTACAGTATGAATATTTAATTGAGATAATGTACAGTATGTCCAGTGTGTCTGGAGGGCGTTGGCGTGTCAACAGGAGAAGTCATGGATGCCGGCGTGAATCGCTCTGCGCCAAAGTTGCCCTAAAATCCTTCTTTTTTTTCCATCCGAAATGCTTGTTTTTTCCGGATGACCTCACCACCATGATGTGTTCATTCGGCTCTAATTGCTTTTGGATGTGATGTCCCCCCACCTCCACCCAGCTTCATCCTTTAACCTAATGGCTCCATCATCATAAATCTAATATTCCTAAACTTCAAACTTTGCGCTCTGACCAGAAAGATGTTCTTTTCAACTCGGTTATATGAAAGGAAAAAGTATAAAGATTCCACAGGAAAATGTATATATTACCTTTGATTTGGGCTGTTTTTTCGCAATAAGGGATGGTTTTAGTGGGATAAAAATTGATTTTTTTAAGCTTTTTTGTGCATTAGCTTTTAAGTTTTGAAACGTTACTTGCCGAGGCCATTTCTGATCAATAAGCAAAGCCCCAATATATATCTCTGATGCAATAAG
This sequence comes from Notoglanidium macrostoma, assembly GCA_030068235.1. Taxonomy (NCBI): domain Eukaryota; kingdom Metazoa; phylum Chordata; class Actinopteri; order Siluriformes; family Auchenoglanididae; genus Notoglanidium; species Notoglanidium macrostoma. The sequence continues at coordinate 1,052,958 of JAQQZR010000037.1, read as the reverse complement.
GGAGCGAGGGGCATGAAGAGAGAGAGACTATCATCTCAATAGAGCATTTGGTCTTCAGAATAATGTTTTTTTTACTCAATTTAAAAGCTACTTTATGCGAACAAAAACACCTGCTCTGAAACTTCACTTTCCAGTTTCCTGTCTTTTTAATCCTCCATTAAATTATAATAAAAGTCTTTCACGTCACTCGTGACCAGAAATGTTTTAGAGATGTGTTCAGCCTAGGTAATGTTATAGAGGGAAAAACAAAGACGCATCACTTCTGGTAAGAGAGACCTTAAAAGACAGACATAAGCATTAAATTGCATATTTATGCAGTAACGTAAGAGAATATAAATATATATATAAGGCCATTCAGGATTTAGTGTTGGTATTCAGCAGTATTCATGACTGAAGATGTTGTGTGTTATGTGCTTCTTAAGTAAGTGCCAGTCTTCTAAGCCTTACATTATGATGCTTCTTAATGTTATAAAATAGAGTAAATGTACAGCACTTATACATACACACAGCTATCGGATTTCATCATGAGATTTCTTCTTTAGAGAGGAGCTCGTGATCTCGGATGTGCTTTTACAATAAGTACAGGATTAACACTATTCAGAGTCTATAATCATTAACACTGTGCTGTATTTCACAGCAGATACAAATTACTAGGAATGCGTTACTCCTTGCTGATTGGCCGGTTAGTGTGTATTAATGCTCTTAATGCCTCTTGGCTTCTGATTGGTCAGAAGGTGTTGATTAATTTTCTGTAACAGCAGCTCTGACAGTAGCACAGCTGCAAATCACAAAATAATAATAATAATTATTATTATTATTGTTTATGTGCTCATTATAGTACATTATGGTTTCTAAAGCAACAGCTGATTCACAGGGGCTTGTACACATAAACAGATTAAAAAAAGGTGTAAGTGTTGCTATGGTGACGATTGTTGCTCTGTAACAGTCAGAGGTAAAGCTGTAACGGTAAGATTTCTGGCATCTTCACTTATTTGCCATTTCTCCGTAACATGACAGCCTGCGTTTGGTTGTGCGAGGTTTTTTCTTCGTCAAGGGAGAAAACAGAGAGGGTGGAGCAGGGAGGAATTAACACTAATAAACATTAAATATAACTGTAAATTATATATATATATATATATATATGTATATGTGTGTGTGTGTGTTTTGTGTGAATGTTTAGTCATTAAAAATTGTAATCACTGGCAAAATGCTGTGGTTTAAGAAAAACCTGCATTACACATTGAAAAATATAAATGTACAAAGTCAGCCAAAAAATGTATCCACACTTCAGGAAAAGAAAAATTTGCATAAATATTTTAATAGTAAATTTCTTCGGACATCACATTCCCTTTGGCCTCTACAATTACAAGAGGTGCTGAAAGCGGTGGCCGTTAGCTTCCAGACATTTATGCGTAGAACTCTGTGTATGCATATTTGTGGTGAGGGAAAGACTGTTTACAGCTACTATAATGTAAGGTTCACGTTTAAATGTAAGTGAAATGAAAAGCGTCACGTGTTGTTCTTTAATTGATGCAAATTTCTAATCGTTGGCAAATTACTGCTGTATGAGAGGAATAAAACATGTAGGACGTGCTGCTATAGGAAAATAATCAACTTCCGATATGGAAACAGTAACTGCACGACACACAACTCATGGCATTATAGAAAATATTCAATAAATTTATGGCATGAGCTGCCGAAATAATAATCCTTCTTTACACTTTTCCTTTTCCAGAATCAAACAGTGCTAAATGCCTTATAAAATATAACATAAAACAAAACATGACAAAATCAATATAATGAGCTTTTTCTGTTTATTACTGCTTATGTACCGAGGTTCCAAATGATCCGGACCATCTAGAACCTGAAATTTGTCTCTCAGGTTATAAGCACAGTCTTTTATTTGCGCTAAAAAGGCTAAATATAAATGTAAATATTTCCTCCTGCATCTGTGTATAAAAGTTATTTCGATTTATCATATTTTTACTGTGTTGTTAATCAGCTTTGGACACTAGTAGTGTTTACGCTGACAGAATACACACCGGTGTGCAACACACGTTTCTCTTGAAGAGTACAACTTTCTGCATCACCCACAACATCTTTAAAACGATCCACCTTATTTCTTTAAAGCCCTTTAGCCATTAGTAGCGCAACTTTCTCATCAGGAACAAAAGGACGGCCTGGACGCATAAAAGTCCATTTCCCTCTCATCTTTCCATCCAAGTCTTTCTCCTTTAATAACAGGAGAGAGAGAGAGAGAGAGAGAGAGAGTGTCTCAATACCGGAGCCTTCTGCTGAAGCTTGCGTCTCAGACTGGAGAGCTCTTTAGGACGCTCGGGCTAAATGGAGTCGGAGATGAATGGAGTCTTGGCACTCGTCTTTTCTTCCGTGGAGCACATTTAGAGCATCGACTACCTGTGAGAAAGCTCAAGACGGGACTTAAAAGCCCAAAGAAGCACTCGGATAGAGAGAGACTGAAAGAAAGAAAAAAGTTGAAAGTGTTTGAGAGACAGCGAGATGAAGACGAAGGGGTGTTTTCTTTCTTAAAAAAAAAAGAGAGACGAGCATAAAGGAAAGGAGCGAGGGATGGCGAGAGAGTGGACAGAGCATTCTGAGAGGGTGAGAAAGTTGAAAGGAGAGGGAGAGATGGAGCGAGGGAGGGATTCGGAGCGAGCTAATGGCTCTAAGAAGACCAGGATGGAGACGTGGTCTCACAAGTGGCCTCGTGATGCCTGTGTGCTCGGCATTGCAGCTTCTTTGAGAGAATATTTTGAACGCGTGAATTTGCTCACTCGCTCTGAATACTCTCGGAAGCGCGGACGAGCTAACGCTGCCTCACTAAGACCCATTATGGTGTATGAGTATTTGTAGAAAGCAGATAAAACTCTGCAGGGTGAAGTGAAATGCAAGGAGGAGGCGAGCATCCATAGCTTTCATTAATTTAATGAGTTCTTGATCACTTAAACAATTTAACTACACTGCTTTCACTCAAACAGCTGTTATTGCATTGAACAATTTTTGTCCTTATCTTGCTATTGGAGACAAAAAGAGCACGAGAAGAAGAATTTTCTAAGCAGGATGATAGGATGATGCCACACTCAGCTGCAAATACTGTAGTGATGATGGTGAAGCATAAATGAGCCAAAAAAAGTCCTGATTACTTTGAGCTCACTTTGTGTTTCTGTGAACCCATGTTCCGCAGATTTACGGGTCGTGCTGACGGCGGACATATAACATTAAAGGATTTTTATCGTAAAATGTTATGCAAATTAAGTCATACCAGTTTTTACCAGTTTTAGACTGATTCAGTCATCAAAAGCCTCAGATGTTCCATTTGCTTCAGTACAGATTTAACCAGTGCATAGAAATCAAACCAAAGTCCAGTCCTGTATTATCAGATATATGAAAACTTCCCGTATCTAAAAAATTGGAATAAATTATTTTAAAACACCGATAGCCAAATGTACCATGGATCAAAATGGCTGCTGGTTTTTGATTGCCTTTAAGCAAGAGAAAATTTGTACAATTTAAAAAATTTTTAATTAAACAGACATTGAAAGTGGCGAGCTAATTATTATTATTTTACAGAGAATTACAGAACATGGTTGTCTAAAACGTTGTTTAACTGTTGCTGTCGAAGGCACTCAGAAGCTAACTACCTAAGGCTATTAACTATGTAGCTGTATCACCTATAACCTGCAAACTCGCGTCACCACCACATCTCTGAGGTAAAACTATTGCCTGTTTCTCAGCAAACGAGCTGTTCATCATCTAATTATTGATCCCCTACTGATGAGGTGTGTGTTTTGTGTAACGAGCACATAACGCAGAATGTTTGCATACTCCGGGATGCTGGATTCTTTTCCCCGTGATAAGAAGCATATCAGTTTTCTGCACTGGTCAGATATTAACCCAACCTCATCCAGATCTGCTGCTTTATCTCCACTCTGGCATCCAAAGACAGCTTAAACTCCTGGCCTCTGGAATATTTGCTGCTAGCGGTCATTTAGCAAACACACACACACACACACACACACACACACACACAGGAGAGCAGCTGACAGCTCTGTCCCCCGCTGATTGGGGCCGATCGGACGAGCTGTCCAGCAAGGCCTCATGGGAAATGCCCTGGCATGGAAAATAAGGGGTTCAACTGGCCTGGAGGTCAGAAACCCCCCAATCCACAAAACACACACTCTCACTGCGAAACCCCTCTGGCGCTGTGTGTGTTTGCAGCGAGCTTTGTGTGTTTAGAGAGGAGAGATATGGCTCGCTCTGTCCCTGAGTCACTGATAAGGACACACAAAGGCAGCAGCTTCGCTCTGTCCTGTCAGGAGATACACACCGTGAGAATCTCTCTCTCTCTCTCTCTCTCTCTCTCTCTCTCTGTCTGTCTCTGGGTCTCTCAACCACTGCCCACATACTACTGTATCATTAGAAATTAATCTCTTTTTCGTTGTGAAGTAACATTACCACTCCTCCATATAACAGAAACCATAATAAGGAAGTTAGCGTACAGAGTAATTACAGCTTAATTTTATCCTCCTGAAGCATTTTCCCAGCGGTTTACCAACATATCTGAGGAAAATGTCGATGTTCCTGACATTTTGGTATCCTTTTTAATGCCGTTGTATCTTCACATCGTGTGTAAATGACTTAAAAGCTACATGCTAACTAGCTAAGACAGCAGTGAGAAGCCTTTCAGTGTACATGGTGCTTGGTTGCCTAGCAACAGTGTTCTCATGCATTTGACCACTTTCCATGATGTAGCCGGGTTAATGGGTTACGCTAAGCGTAATTTCAGTGTAATTACATCCTCCTGGAGTACTTCTGAGGGAATTTGGCAGCACATCTGAGGAAAATGTTGATATTCCAGACATTTGTGTGTGACCTTTTTTTCTGTCACTGAATCGTTATGATTCTTAATATGGCAAAAACCTATCGATGTTATGATTAACTGTTGAGTAGCCTAGCTACCGTGTCGTTTTACCTATTTGGAGACTTTTCTGTATTCCTGCCATTTTTGTGTCTTTGCACTGGGTGTTGAAACTCAGATTTGGATATACGCAGCCTCAGGGTGTCCTTGAGCGCCATCAGTTTGGAAAGGGAGGAAAAGTTTTAAGGCCGTATCTGAGGGTTGGGGGTATTAATTCCTCCATCAGTGCTACTCGAAAGGTTGCAGGGAGCAAAGTGGCAAAAGGGTGCTTCAAGCTGCCTTCACTCTTCAGATCATTAATGCTAACCATACGCTAGAAAACTCTTTAAAAGTCTAAAAAGACTTTAGAAAAGAGTAAAGTCTGGCACCTTCTCACGTCTAAAGACAATGTGTCATTAGTCAGAGTTATGAGTTATCAGCCTTACACTTTTCAAGCGATTATCTGTGATTTTGGATAGACAGGAGGAGTCAAGAGCAAAGATAATATTAAACATGGACGATCTTATCGGAACGTCAAGATGAGAAAAAAGACTGGATTAAGACCGCTATCCTGACCCGCTTCCACCTTACAGTCGAGATGATGGGAGCGCGCAGCAACTCTAGCGAAACTCTCATGATTTTATTCCGACGTATTTCACCAGTGAAATCTCTTGGAAAGTTGTTTAGAGTAAAGCCAGCTTTAGCTGTTCCTGCATTTCTAAAGACAGGTCGTTGGCGGTGCAGACAACTGGCTCCCGACCTGTACCCACGTGGATGAGCTGCAGTTCTGATAAGTGTGAAGAGAACTGCTCCTTCAGTGCAGTCAAGTGATTGGCAGCTGAGAGAAGCAGAGGACAGAAATCGCTCCTGCTTACGTCAGCAATGAAATCTGCAAGGTTTGGGAACATTTTGTAATTTCCAGCAATTATGTGCTCATGCCAAAAGGTCAAGGTTTCGGATGAATGCGTCCGCATGCAGGCCGGGGCAACACGCGTGACGAGGCCACTCACAAGTCCCGTCATCGATCACGTCTCATCAGTACATATTCCTACATATTTGTGTGGGTTTGATCAGGACAGAACATCCTCTTCAATCCCTCGGTCTTAAGTAGGAGAGCAGCTGGGCCTCATCTCATTGCAGTGCATATTATGGATTCCTCCTACCATACCGTTGCAGTTGCTCTTTTAAGTTAAAAGATGATTTTGATTGATCTGTTACGAGTGTGTGTGTGTGTGTGTGTGTGTGTGTGCTATGAATAAATGTATAATAAAGGCAGGAGGCTATTGCTGAGTAGTCGGTGCTAGCACGTTAGACATGGCAATGCTAAAACCACAAAGCAGAGCAGGTGGGAAATAAAGATTAGCTCAGAAACCTGAGAATAAATGCCTGTTTATGTTTATTGCACAATGCGAAACCAGTGTTGGGGCTCTCAGAGCTGAGCTCGGTAGGAAGAGAAAAGAGATGGAAAGATAAAAGAGTACGATGTAGTGCAGTGGAGATTTGCAAGACAGAAACACGAGAGCAGATGGAAATAGGCTGTAAAAAGTTGGAAGTTGAAACAGTTGAAAGTGTTTAAACAGGCTGCTGAAAGGCTGCAAAACCGATCAAAGTAGGAAACTATCGTATCCGATGTCGGAACTGTCGTATGGACTCGCGGACGTCTGCTCAAGTTCATCGTTGAGATCTGTAACGATTACTTTCACTTTTATTGGCCGGGCTGAAGATAAAGGTGTCAGCGATTTGTTGGTGTAGCTGTAATCCGCGCCCAGCTACGAGCTCGTGCCCCAGTTTCAGATCCAGCGGTTTAACCATTATAAAGCGAGCGCATTGTGTATTCAAATATTTCTGCTTGTAACAACTGTGCAAAAATTAAGAGCACACAAAATTTTTCCTTTTTTAAACCCTCTTCTTTCCTTTTCTCTCTAATTTTTTTAGCATGTTCTCCATCTCATCTCATCTCTGTTTACCTTTCCTTCTGTTTCTTCTTCTCTGCTCTCTTTTACTCTTTAAACTCTTTTTTCTCGCCCTCTCAGCTGCCTTTTCATTTTCTCTTCTCTTCTATTTCTTCTTTTCTTCCTCGTCCCTTCTCCCGCGTCACCTCCTTTAGTCGTTTTGCTTTTCTTTCCGTTCTCACATCTTCTCTCATAATGCATCCCTTTTTTCCTCTTCTGTACCACCGTCACTCTTTTTCTCATCATTTCTTCCCTATTGTTCCATATTTATTTTCACGTTTCGCTGTCCTCGAATCTTCTCTCCCCTGTCCAATTAATCTCCTGTCTGATCTGTTGTCCTCAGTTTTCCTCCTTTTCTTTCTGTTCCCTTCATCCTCTTTTCTTCTCTTACTATGATCTATGATTAGTATTTTCATGATCTGTGATTAGTAACATCTCAGTAATCACGAAGCGTTCAGGTTTTCTGCAGAATTCTGTGCTGAGCTCAGTCGAGTACGTCTTTATCGATACTGAAATCATGTAAATCAGGTATGAGTATCGACCTGGGCTCCGTTTTCCACCGGCGCACTCTCGGGTTTGTGTCTGTGTGTAATTCATATTCCGCTCAGAACGCCGGGGTAATTTTTATTGAATTGTTGTTGTAATTTGAAGACTCTGAGTCAGGGCTGAGGACGGGGCTGTTGGCACACAGCGCTCTATCAGTGGACACATTTGCTCAGAATTGTAGATATGTTTAGTATTTTCAGGAGTAAAATTAGTCGGTGTGTGTTGCTGTTCTTAATAAACACATTCGGTTTTGTCTGATGATGTAAAAGGCCGTGTAATGGTGATGGATTTTACAAATGAACGGAATATGAGTAAGAGAATAACAGCAATCGTGTAGCAAAGACATCAAACAAGATCCTCCTGGTTACTACGGTAGAGTTAGTGACATCATCAGAGGGCACGGAAAATGGCGCTTTTCAGAGATTTTTACGTAAAAAGTATAAGATCTGGTCAGATGAAGATGAAGATGAAGGGACGCCAATTTTACCAGACACGCCATTAAGGGGAGAGTAGCTAGCCTGCTAGCCAACATGCTATAAAGTGGGCATGGCTTCTTCAGGATCGATTTCTATAACATTTGGCCATATTTTGTCTGCAATGTGACTTACTCAGTAAATATTTCTTGTTTATAGCAGTGTTATATAAAAACAATATCACACTCGAGGTCGTGCTGCGGTACTGAATATCAGCACGGCTGGGATTAGCTACGACATGCTGATATTTAGTACAACAGCACAAGTGTAATATTGCTTAAACGGATGAATAATGAACAATGCTAGTTGTTTTCTTCTTTAGGGATTTCCATGAATTCTGAACATGAAACAGCAGCAATGCAAATATTCTGTGTATGACGATATAAAAAAGCATAGCGATCGAGATCGAGGTAAAGATGTTAGTGTGGAAAGGACGGAGTTGTTTAATAATAAGAAGAATAATAATAATGAATAGAGATGTGTTCATCTGTACAACGTGTCGTTCTAAAAGCTTTGTAATTCCTCAGTAAGCAGATCTGTTTATTTAAGCGATGATGCTAATCTGCGTAAAAGAGTAAAGAAACGGAGTAGAAATGATTCGTCGTCTCTGTTTAAAGCAGACAGAAAGAGGAAGTGGAGGAGAGCGTCTGCTGGCGTCGTCCTCCTCCTGCTGAAACGTCCCAGCTGGTGAGGTTACTGCGTCTCCAAGGAAAGAAATCAATAGCAATAATTTTTAAGGTTTGTGCACCACACACACACACACACACACACACACAGGCACACACACACGCACAGACAAGCACACACATACATGCACAGACACAGACAAACACACACACTCCATTTTCGCTTCCTTTCTTCACATCCTTTCCTCGTCTTAACAGAAGAATTTGTGTAGCAATGTGCATGATATTTTATTTTATTCTTAATTGTGTGTGTGTGTGTGTGTGTGTGTGTGTGTGTGTGTGTGTGTGTGTGTGTGTGTGTGTGTGTGTGTGT
>JAQQZR010000037.1:1033921-1043973 GCA_030068235.1 Notoglanidium macrostoma | reverse complement strand
TGTGTGTGTGTGTGTGTGTGTGTGGTGTGTGTGTGTGTGTGTGTGTGTGTGTGTGTGTGTGTGTGTGTGTGTGTGTGAGACTCCAAAAATCCTCATAATTTCAGTTTCTCTTCATAATTCTGTAATTTAACCCTTTCATGCACAGCGTCTTGTGAATCGTCCCCTTGAGGCAGTTTTTAGTAAAATATAAAATGTAAATATAAATCCAAAACCCTCCAGATCTTTGCATTACCCTAATTTCTCTCGCTTTCTACAATGTGCGTCATTCTCGGTGTAACATGTCTTTTTTTAGATTTTTTTACAAACCTCCTATAAAATGTTCAGTTAAATAAACAAATAGAATGAAGGAAAATAAAGAGAAACATAAGAAATGTATTTTCACCCGGAACATCAGCTGCTTCTCGGAATAGTGCATCATGTGCAGAACATTACTGTATTTATCTTTTCTATTGCTATTTTCTGTCATTGTGGTTGTTAAGGATGTTTTGTTTATAAACGAACGAGCGCCGCTCTCAGATTTAGTTTTGTGTGTTCACTCCCTGCGCTGTTACAGTGAAGTGCTCTGCTTCCTAACGTGTGCAGCTGTTCTGAGTTCAGCCCGGGGCAGTTAGCTGTATTCCCTCATGCCCCTTTGTCTCACAGTCTCCTTCACTGTTGCTGTAGGTTTCTGAGCCTTACTCTCACACCTTCTGTGCTCTTTGCTTGCTGAGTTACTTCCTGGTTTGAAGCCTCGCCTGTTTCTCTGCTTTTATAATGGATTATTGGAATATTGACGATGACTGATGATGGATTTCCACTGAATACCTCACTGAGCTAACGCGTTGTGTCTCGCCTCGAACCGCACGTCACATCTGTCCTTTCTTTCTTTACTGAATAATGATATTCCTACACATGGACAATCCATTCAAGTGATATTTAGAAAAAGTCTAAATTCATATCACGTGCAATTGTAATTTTGCTAAAATCACCTGAGTAAACACGTGTACTGGTGTTTATTTAATTATAGTGCAGGAACATAACGCCAGAATTACTGTACTTACGACTTCCAGTAAACAGCTTCACCTGGATTGAACCTCGGAATCTTCTCTCATGTGGGCAGACGTGGGATGGGAATTCTGCTCATGTGTTGCCATAGAAACAACGAGTCAAAGTCAAATCTCTTACAGTGTTACGTCATGACGTGAACACACCGTTATTTATAAATATACGGACAAATCCGGGATGTTAATTCGAGCTCATGTGCATTGCCGTAGAAATGACTGCATTAGCGTGAACACGGTGTTTATTTCCAGAATTCTAGTTGATGATGGAGTGTTGCCATAGTAACAACTTTTCAAGTATTATGCCATGAAGTGAATGCACGGGTGTTTAAAAAATATAACTTTGAATCTGGGAGGTGAATTCTGGCCCGTGGGCGTTCTCATAGAAACGATTTTTACAGTATTACGCCCTGACATGAACACATGGTCATTTACAAATATAAGAATGAATCTGGGACGTGAATTCTAGCTGATGATGGCTTGTCACCATGGAAACGGCTAGTTTCCACATCTGAGAAAATATAAATGGCTCCTGGTTGTGAGCTCATAAACACCGTGATTCCGACATGGCGTGACAGGAACGTAGCATAATTCCTGCATGTTCTTGGATGTTGCTTTAAATGTAAGTGGCCTTAATTTACTTTACTGCTTTATAATAAACACTAATGAATTCATGTAGAAGTGAAAACGTCGCTCCGTGTCATTCGAGTCACCGATGAGCAGATTTGAGCTTGACCCTGCATATGGCGCTGTGGTCACTCTGGCGTTGGTCTGTGTGTGTGTGTGTGTGTGTGCGTGTGTGTACGAGTGTCCTTGCTCTGGTCAGTGACCTTGATCTTAGAGGTCATCGGACAGCAGGATGACCAGCTGTCCATTTCCATTTTGAAGATGTTATCTACCCCTTCCCCCTCTCTCTTTCTCTCAGTTTTTTCTCGCCCTTTGTCTCTCACACCTACACGCCTGCCCTGACCCTCATTCCACCTTCATTCTCCTTCTCCCTCTCTCTCCCTCTCTCTCTCTCTCTATCTCTCTCTCTCTCTCATTTTTGGTTAAATCAGAGCAGTAATGTGTACGTGAGAGTGCATCTAAGTGTGTGTGTGTGTGTGTGTGTGTGTGTGGACTCTGAGCTGAAGGTTCATATCAGCTGTTATGGTGTAATCAGAAGGCTTTTTACACGCCGAGCGTCTTTAAATCAGCAGAAGGACTGGTCTCCCTCAGAGCCGTCTCTTCTTGCTAATCGTATCAGAGCAGCGCTAGCTTAAACAACATGTGTGTTCGTGTCCCCTTTACAGAAACGTCACATAAACTTCATGTTTAAACCAATTTGCACACGTGTTCACAAGATCAGATTTTTTACATGTAGTGCACGTGTTGTTCTTTTCTTTTCTTTTTTCACTTATTTCATATATTTGATTCATTTATTTTCACCTGGTCCCATATAACTCCCATGTTGCCACTGCTTTTGCATTTACCGCTGAAGGTTGTGTGCCATTGTTGTTTACATGAGCTCTGCCATGAGTCATGAGGAAAATATTCCATTGCCAAAAGACGTCTAGACTTCACGAAAAACGAAAGTTTTATACATTTTATATATATATACAGTATATGTATATGGTAAACATGAAACTTTTAATGAATCGATAATGGACATAATTCTAGAAATCAGAAATGGCCCATAAAATGTCACAACTGGACCAATTTCTTGGGTCAGTTCACAGTTTTTGTTTCTCTTCTTCTCTTTTTAAAAACTGAAGTGTCCACATGACACAGATATAAATTGTACCAATTTGGAAAACATCCCAGATATAATGACTGATTTCAGAGGATTTCTTCCCGGATCAAATTTCCGCCATCAGTCGGACAATGTACGGAGGTTCCACAGCATGCAACTACATATGGACAAAAGTACAAGTACTTCTTGTCATTTGTTTTTTAATTAAATATAAAATTGTGCTCATTTCCAAATTACAGTGAGGAATAAAACGGTTTGTGATGCGCTGTTATAGGAAAACTAAAAGAAAGAAAAAGACAACTCGAACTTTTCTTAACAGTCTCAGTTCACAAATATGAGATCATGTTAATTAGCTCTCAGTGCTCCACTAACACCTAAACAGCCTTTTTCAATACAACGCTAATTTGCCACATTAGCATAGAGGATTCTGTAAGCAGCGTTGGGTGATTTAAGCCGACAGATCGTATTTATCACGTCAGAGAGGAGAAGCTCATCAGGAGAACGCTCGATGGTCACCGTGTCGGCTCTGTGTTGGACAAAAACCCTCATGAGCCTGCACTCGGGTATTTAGCAAAGTGTGTGTGAAGAAGAGGAGGAGCTGGGGAACAGAGCAAGATGAAGCACCGCTGGGAGAACGGTCTCTCCCGGGCTGTAAAATGGATGTTTCACTTTCTGCTTTAGTCATTTTACTGGCTGAAACATGATGATAGATAATCAGTGCTGCTTTTTAAGCGAGAGATTTATGAGCCGTGGAGATGTTTTCCGAGCACGCACAACATCACGGTGATGAGGCACGACTTTAGCAGATAAACGCTGCAACATGAAATAAACAAAAGTGTTCTGAGGCAGATGTTCTGTTTATTGCTAAGTTGCGTCTGCAAAAGCACCAGTGGAGCTTCGTTAAAAGGCAAAAAGTCGCCTCTTGTAGTTCACCGTTGGTGTGTGAAGCGTTCACTGGCCCTCCGCTGAAGAGTGGATTAATCTGTGCTGTCCGTCTCATTTACAGCCTGGTTACAGGTTTCACTGCCAGGACCTCACCGCTCCAGGGTCCTGGGTTCAACCCTGAGCTGACATCTCATCATGGATGGCAGTTCATCACCTGAAGCCTGAGCTGTTCCGCCGTACCTGCTCTACAGTATATCCCTGAAGCTGCATCCTCACATCACCGTCCTGTCATGTCCCTGGAGAACTCTCGGTTCACGCCGTCTGACAACACACCATGTATTTCTGCACACTCAGCTCTCATTCTGTTCTCGTGTTGCCTGTCTCGGTCATGCAGGTCTCTCCACAGAGAACAGTTGTCCGGGTTCCTTGTCAGCTCAGGATTGGAGTACAGCAGGCCTTCTACTGCGTGCAATCAGACCAGATAATCCAGTCCTCCCATTGCTGCGTTCCTTCTACTGACCTTCTGTAGCTTGAAATCCACATCTGATTTAAAACACTGATGCTCACTATAAAACATAACCTCACTGATCACACCCTGCTCTGCGTCATGTTCCTTTCACGCAACTCTCTGTTCTATCTATTCCAAACGAATTATTTCAGGGTCACAGTGAATCCTGAGCCAATCACAGCGAACACTGGGGGCAGCGTGGAGAAATTCACCCCTGATGGGGCATCAGTCCAATTACTGGGTCTCATTATCTCCTAGCATAGCCTACATGCTTTTGGACAGTGAGAGGAAAGCGGAGAACCCAGAGGAACATCATGTGGACACCAGGAGAACATATGAAACTCGCACACACAGACGAGCTGCACTAAGAATGTACTGGATGTAAACGCTGAGTGACTAAGGGCGCTTTCACACCTGTTTGACGTTTGAGTCTGAATCAGAGAGAAATTGATAAGTTTGTGATTAGGCTTTCTTTCGTACTGCGCATCATTAAACAAAAAGAAAGGGCTGAGAACGTCCTCGTGAACCTGTTTACGCCAAGTGTGGATTAAAATCACCTGAGCAGATAGAAAACCTCAGGAGTCCGTGCTACACGAATGATCACATGAATTAGTAGCTTAAAACATTTTGTGTTTCACAGCCAGTGTTTATTATATTCCTGTTTTTGTGTGTTTCTTTCCTCCAAATCTCCAGAACACACAGTTACAAATTCACTCGACAGCTAGTGACATGGACGAGGAGAATCGCTGAAGTGTTGCGCTTCCTGAACCTTACACAGCACAGGAGTATCACCAGATATGTGCTCCGAAATGAATCCTAATAAACACATGAAACACAAGTGTGTGGATTATTTTCCTCTCTCAGTCTTACTCTGCAACAACACCTCCACTGAAGCTGTTTTTAAAGACCCCACGGTCTCCATTTGTCCCGATTGTGACAGTGTGGCGCCACAACGAACTACACAAACACACATCTATACACAAACACACACATACACACCGCAAGCCTGCAATGCTGCACTGGCTTATTGATTAGCTTCATGACGCCTGCAGGAGAAAAAAACACCCCGTCGTCTGAGCACAAAGACTTCGCAATGTGTGTGTGTGTGTGTGTGTGTGTGTGTGTGTGTGTGTGTGTGTGTGTGTGTGTGAAGAAACTGCTGCTTTCGGCTTTTAAAGCAACAAAGCAGGATCTCATACAAATAACTGTAGGAACGAAACATATAAAGCGTGCACTTCAGCAGATCTATATTCTCACCATTTTCAAAAATGTGCTGCAATTTTTGAGAACAGTTTCCTGGAAACAAAAAATGCGAACACAGGAAAGAAATGATGCGCGCTAGACACTACACACTATGCACTATGCACTACACCTGAGCCAAATCAATAACTCAGTGTTGGACAGCTCTCCTTGGCTGGTAGGCAACGGGTATGACCCTGCTCATGGCTGAATCCTACATCCCAACACGCCCTGCTCCCTTTTTAAAGTGCACTACGCTGGATAGTAAATTTGGGTTTCTACGCTGCATGTAGAGCTCTATATATCTGATAGAGAGTTCTAACAGCACCGTATTCCCTACATAACTACATTATCCTGGGTTTAACATGACAACTTTTCATCCTCCCATACTGCATCCCAAATGCCTTCCTGTTCCCCGTGCTAGTGCACTACATACCCTATCTAGTGCACTATGTGTCCAGGACAATCTCAAATGCCTCCATGTTCCTGGCGTTAGTGCACTAAGTACCTTATCTAATTCACTGTGCATCCAACAGAATCCAAAAAGCCTTCCTGTTTCCCTTCCTAGGGTATCTATGTAGTGTCCACAACACTCTGCACCCTTTGTAGTTCAGTCCATGTATTTCCGAACGGATTACTGCTGTCCATGCAAGTGCACTTTGTAATGTATAAACATAAAGACTTAATAAATTTGTAAAGTTCAGATATAAAACGCTACAGCAAATCGGTTTCCTATTGAAAAATGGGTCAAAGTAGAACCTTTTTGGAGCCCTTAATTATGCAACAACCTTTGAAGGAACCCTTTTATTTCTAGTGCACTACACTGAGTACCAGAGTGACGCACTTATTAAGAGACCAAAGTCCTATCAGTGTTTCACTCATAGAATATTTTGAACGCTTAAGGGTTCTTCAGCGCAGAGCACTCAAAGGTTCTACGCAGAACCACACGCTAGCTTGTTCTCAGAATGGAGAACCTTTTGAACCAAAAGAGCACATTTTTTTCTAACTGGGTGAGTGCTTGATTATCCCTTTTCAGAAAAGTCACATGACCGTCACGTGCAAATAATCATAATTCTTCCACGTGTAGTTTTTAAGAACTTCACAATTTACACGTTACACGTTTTCACGTGTAGGTTTTACATGATGTTCTCACAGGAATAGTTTGATTTGGCCAGTAACATTTCCTTTTATGGAGGCTTGGAGTAATTCATCTATAAGAAGTCATTCTTTAGAGGTGCTATTCTGTACTCGTGTTCTAACTCCGAGTCGTTGTTTATTGCTAACGTTATCAGACACGTAAAACCCCGACTTGGGAAACTTTTACTTACTAAACGCTCAACACTATTTACATGCCACTCAGAGACAGTGGTAATGGATTAACCAGCTACAAGACTGAGTCAACATTCGAGCACAATGGCTCTTGTGATGGTGAGCATTACGTCTGTTTACACTCACACACACACACACACACACACACACACACCTGCAAACAACGCTGAGCTCACATACATCTGTAAGCAGGTTCATCAATTTATGTCCCATTCTCTTAGTGGGAATGTTTGCACACACACACACACACACACACACACACACACAGGCTACAGAAGCCTCAGCAGTTCAGGCAGTTGATGGTTTGGTGTTTATGAGACATTTTAAATGTGATTTATTTGGCACACGTGTGATCTGATGCCTAAAACTCACGTGTAATGTGTTTTCACATCTCTTTATGTCCAACATATTTTGCATTACCTTCGAACACAACCAGTGTTTGACCTCATTACCTCATTGTTTAGAGGTTAAACTGCAGTATTAAGGCTGTAAGTGAATACGAAGAAGAATAAACTGATACAAACACAAACGAATAAAAGGAGCAGGGTTTGTTTTTTATGGTGGTTTTTTTTTTTGAGAAAGCTTACCAGAACGTTTTCACTCTGCATCTCGATGAGATCCTCAGTGAACGTAACCAAAAGATGAGCAGGTTTGGAGTTTTTACTCTGACACTAATCCTAATTCCTAATCAAGATCACAGGATAAACAAAGACCACACTGATTAAGTTTACACTGATTAAGTAAAAGTTGATACAGCATTCATTCATCCATAGTACCTGCCTGGTGCCTGGTCAAACTAATGAATGGGATTTTTAGACTATATTTGTGGGCAGGTGCAAACAAAATATAAAATATAACTGCGTGGCTGGCATTTAAAAAACAGTCGCACACACATGTCTAGCTGAGAAATCATTCTGAACTGGAGCGATGTAGCTGGGAAAAAGCCTGATCATTTAGGCCACGCCCACTTTGGGTTAAACGCCAGACACCGGCGGTCTCATCGCGTTACACGAGTAATCAGCATGAATCAAACCTAAACTAATAATTCCATAAAGTACGAATATAAAACAATAAAGTTTGATCACATTAATCATTTGTATAATGTAGATATTAATTATTTATAAATTGATGCAAAAGTCACATTATTGCTTTTAAAAAGGAGATTTTCTCGTTAATTCGACAGCACCAGTGCCTTACCCAGTGCCAGTATCAGTACCAGCAAAACATCATAGATGGACTATCAGAGGAACAGATCGGATATCAGATCCTGTAGCAAAAACACCGAAGATTGGAATTGTGTTTGGTCAAAAAAAGGATTTGTGGAATTGGACATGTTTACATACAGAGACTTGGCTATTTTTTTTTTTTTTTCTTGGGATGTTTTTAATTATATTTATACTTTATTATATATTCTATTTATCATATATATATTGTGTAATAATTGTGTATATAAGTGGTTTTATATTTTTAAAAAAGCATTTTGTTGTTTAGTAGTTTTTTAAGAAAAAAAATTGAATGGGTTTCAAGTATCTGTAGAAGATTCGAATTGCCTCTGTGTGCGTGCGTGCGTGCGTACGTGCGTGTGTGAAACCAGCCTATACTGTGTATTTTCCAAAGACTGCTCAAGGTTACAGGTTTTATAGTGTCCACTGTATAGTGAAGAAAATTGCTGTCTTAATTTATAATATGAATGAATATCCAGTGAAATATGAACAATTCCAGGTTGCTTTTGTCTTCTTGTTTTTATTTTACCCGGACCACACGCTCGCTCTCCCGTCATTCACCATCACCACATTTCTGCTGGAAGAAATAAACAGTGCTAGCTCTACGCTACGTGCACTACAGCTGAGCCGGATCAATAAGTAATTTACTATTCATCACCGCGCCTTGGCTGGATGGGCAAAGGGTGTGATAAGAGTCACGGCTCAATCCCAAATGCCTCCTTGCTCCCTACATAAGTGCACTACATGGGACATGTAATATCGGCTATTACACCCTACCATAGTGCACTTTATATCCTGTGGGGACTTTTTCAGAATCAGCACCATGTTCCTTATATCAGTGCATTAACGGAGTATGAAAAAGTGCTTCTGCACCATTTACAGCATTCAATCTAACGATATTTAGGATATAAGTGCACTTCATAGGGTGGATAAAGGCTTCAGCGCTGCGTGTAGTGTGTGTGATGTGTGAAGTATTGAGCTATCTGGGAGTCATATTTGGAGCATGGTGACCCAAATGACCTACTACATTCTGAATCCCAAATACCTCATTACTGAACACTCCATCAAGTGTAGAAACCTCACATAGGTGCCATTATTTATATTAGCTAGTCAGTAGCTAATATAAGCTGGAATCCCAAAGCTTCTGATTGGTCATTTATTCTCTATACCAGCAGCTCTGACAGTAGCACACATTTAAATTAATGTGCTCCTTCTCTTATCGTTTCCATAGCAACAGCTCATTTACAAGGACGTGTACAACAGTAGATGTTCCATAAGTAGGTGGATTTTTTTCCCCTAACATTTAATGAAGGCATCTTCAGTGTCAGCTTAGCTTTACGTTTTCCAACATCTTCAGGACAGAGGAGAATACACTACATAATTTGTCTTATTAAATTCAAGAGAGAGAGAATAAAGGTGAGGGAAGGACTGTTTATAGTTGCTATTGTCAGGTCAGCAGGCAGGCAGTAGATGTAAGTGCAGGAAAGTTATATTCAAGTAGGTAAACAAAGTCCAAAACCATGAGGAAAAGGCAAAATCCAAGAAAGAGGCAATGTGGAAAAAAAGTTAGCAAACAAGATTAACAAAAGCCTATGGCTATGGCAAGGTCAGAAACATAGATCAAAGGCTTGGCATTAACTCTAAATCAGGCTAAGGCTTCACAAATAACAAAAGAAACAGGGAGTGTTTAAATAGTGTGAGCAGTGATTACTAATGAACTCAAAACAGGTGCAAACAATCAATGACCTGTGAAGTGCAAGGGCTGATGGGAAGTGTAGTTCAGGTGCACAAAGACAAATGAGTCCCAGAGCACACTCAGATGCTGACCTGACAGCTACGATGTACGTAAGAACAGGAACTGACTGGTTTCTTGGATGTTCCACATCATTAAATGTAACTGTAAATGGATAAAAGTTAAAAAAGTTTAATCAAAAAATTAAAAAGCAATCAGCAGAGGGTTTAGGAGTCATTACGTTATGTAGAGCAGAGGTGTAGAGAGGTAGCTGACATTCAGTGCCAGTTTGTGTGTGTGCGTGTGTGTGTGTGTGTGTGTGTGTGTGTGTGTGTGTGTGTGTGTGTGTGTGTGTGTGTGTGTG
>JAQQZR010000037.1:998496-1004835 GCA_030068235.1 Notoglanidium macrostoma | reverse complement strand
GTGGTGGGGGTAGGGGAGTGTGTTATCAGTGCAAGGGAAAAAGGACACTGTTGGAGACACACACCCACACGCGCACAGACCTCCTAATCAGCTGATCGTGTTCAGTGGAAAATGGACAGTATTACACACACACACACACACACACACACACCTGCTTTTAAGAGGAGCTGAAATGAAGTGGCTCATGACCTGTTGACCTGCTGAGGTATTCCAAAGTGACAAACTAAAGCTGTTTTACCGGGGTTTATGGGGAAGTGTGTGTGGGATGTTAAGAGTGTGTGCACTTTGCTGTAGTTTGGTGGTGGCGGGTTTTGTTTTCTTAAGGTGAACAAAATGAGTATTTATGAGGCCAATGTTCAGTAGTTCAGAATAACAATTCTGGCAAGATCACAAACCTGATCATGTGACCATCACCAAACGATTAGAATAGAGTACAGCAGAGTATAATGTAATAGAATAGAGTACAATGTAATAGACTAGAGTATAATGTAATAGAATAGAGTACAGTAGAGTGTGAAGATAACGGAATAGAGTGGAATATACATACGATGTAAGAGTAGAATGGAGTCAAAAAGAGTAGAATATGAATAGAGTGTTTTACAGTATAATGTAAATACAATGCAAAGGTATGAACTGGAATAGAGCAGAATAGTAATAGAGTGGGGTACAAGTGAATATAAATAAAACAGTAGAAAGAGTAGAAAGGAATTGAGTAAAGTCAAATATGAATAGAATAGATTGGGGTCCATTAGAGTATTGCATATCGCGAGTATAAGTATAATAGAGTAGAGTGGCCTATGAATAACATCGACTGGATTAGAATAGAGTAAAGTGTGGTCGAGTAGAATATGATCCAGTTGAATAGAGTAGAATACGAACAGTGTAAAGTGGAGTACGTTGGCATAGAATGAGTAGAGCGTGAATATGAATAGAATAGAGTAGAATAGAATGAAGTAGGCTAGCATAGAGTCAAGTTGAAAGTAGAGTAGAATAGAGTGGAAATATGAATTGCATGGTGTGAAGTAGAAATTGAATCGAACAGTCTAATGGAGCATGTGACTAAAATGTTATAGATTACCGTAGAGTCTAGTATAGCCAAGTAGATTAGAACAAAGTGGAGTATAGTAGTGTAGAATGGAGTAGAGCATGAGTGGCGCGAAAGGAAATGAGTAAAAGCGTGAATGTAGCCTGACTAAGAGCGCTTCATTTGACCTGATGGTATGAGAACAGGGCCCCGTGCGTGCGTGCGCGCGTGCGTGCGTGCTGTCACGGTTGTACAGAGTGGTTATTCCGGTGACTCGTCAACCAGGTGTTCCTGCTGCAGATTTATTTATTTGCTTGGGTTTTTTTTCCCCTCTATCTCCGAGGTTTTTCTTCATTCCGATGTGAACATTAACTGAAGCTCTACATTGTGCTGCTGCCACATGATTGGATGATTGCATTTCTATAAATATATAGTGTACGACTTCATCCTTTTCCTTTGGATGGATATCTCTCTCTCTGTCTTTCTGTCCCTCGTTTGCGCTCTTCTTTCCTCCTACTCCACTCTGCAGTTCCTCCTGCGTGATTTTGATCCTATTACATAATCAGCATTAGTGTGACAGAAAATAGATTCTCTCTCTTTCTCTTTATCTCTCTGTCTTGCTCTCCCACTTCCTCTTTTCTCTCTAAACCCCGCCCTTCGCCTGAGGCTGTACACCACAAAAACCCTCTCCAGGGGGGATTTAATTTGCAGAGGATTGATTTCCCATGATGCCTTTTGTCTCAGTCTGAGTTCGCAGGACTAAAGACACTGTAGGGATTAGAAACGAGGGGACGGCACTCGCCGCCTTTTACTTTATCTCAACACGGCCGCTATTTTTGACTCGGACCTTATAGCGTTTATGTCTGAGAAACACTCTGAAGGACAAAATCCAGTGAGTTAGATTTATAGCGTGTGGTTTTCTCAGTGCCTGACTCATTAACCTTGCTTTCTCCACTGGGTTCCTTTAGTTCTGGAACCACACGATATATTCCCACTACGATATCCGTCTCACTGATTTTAACCTCGTTAAGGAGGCTCTGAACTCTGCAGCGTGATGGTTGGATGGATGGTGAAATGGTTTTAGATGCTATATTGATTTGAGAAGCCGCTTAGAGCCCCACCACCGAATTCTCTAAAGTCACATTGTTTTCCATTCCTGTGACTTCAGCCACAACGTAACGTTCAAGTCCAGATTTTTTCAGTTCTATGCAAATTAGTTATGACATGGTAAAGTGACGAATCTAGCGATTAGCTAAGGTGATTTTTTTTTATTTATTATTATTTATATTTATTCAGTTCCCCACTCTACTTTTTTCCATAACTTTTCTTTCTTGTTCACCTGTTCGCTGGGTTATGAAGCTAAAGAAACAAACAAGACATTAAATTCATTCTGGATGACTGAGTGTTATAGGGGTGAGAGGAGTTCATGTAGAAATTTCACTTTTGGCTTAAGTATTTAAACACACACACACACACACACACACAGAGGTTCTCTGGGGGTTAGTGAGTTCGTCACAGCCTTGTGTGTGTGTCGTAGAGTTTCTAGTCCTGTGATCACATGGAGGATTTGCTCGCTCTTTCTCTCTCGCCCTCCACACACAGGAAGTAGTTCTCTGGTTTTGCTAAGAGGCCTCCGTCCAATCAGAGCACAGCCCTTGTTGCTATGTGAGTTCTTGGTCTGCCCCTCTTTATTCGCGAGCGGAAAGTTTAGGGAGGTAACAAGCAGACTGAGACGGGTTTGTTACAAAACCGCACACACTGCAGACTTTCTGCTGAAAAACAACACTGATTACGTCAAGAAAATAAGAGCGAGTTTAGCAGGCAACATGCGCAACTTTAGTCTGATACAAACAAATACACCTCCAGAGCTCATTAATTTGAGACGGTTACTCTGTTTTCTCTCAGTCAGTGAAGAAGAAATGAAGAGATGAAGGGAAGAAAGAAAAAGCAAACTTCAGTAGCAGATGAACTGGTGGAGCTTCTGTAAATAGTTGCCGAGATGAACATCAGTATGTAGAGTAACATGTAGGCACATGTACAGGTAACTGGATGGATGGATGGATAGAATAATATATAAATGGATAACCAAAAGGATGGATGAATGGGAGGATAGATAGATAAAGCGAGCAAGATAATGGTATATAGATGGATAGAATGATAGATTGGATTGGTAAATGGGTGAATAGATGGATTGTTAAAAAGAATGAAAGATGTATGACTGGATAGATGAATATATAAACTGATACATGGATGGCTGAATGGATATGAATAAGTAGACAGACAGACGAATAGATAGGATTAGTGAATGGCTGGATAGAATAAGGATGGATGGGTCAACGTATAAATGGATAGATGGAAAGCCAGAATGATGGATGAGTAGATGGATGAATGGACGGTTGGATAAAAGGATGAGCAGAAAACATATTTGTACATAAACATCCTTTCAAAAAAGACAAAAGAACACTGGAGTGAGAGACAATGGAGAGAACGGAGATATAGACAGTTTAAAGCTGAGAGAGAGACCGACACAGACAGACAGACAGAGAGAGAGACAGCTTCACTGGATGACCTGAATACACTGCTATAATTACATCCTGAACCAGGCTGTGACCATGAACTGAACTGAACACTCAAGATGCATAAAAACGTGTGTGCACATACGTGTGCTCATGAGATTGTCCAGTGCAAATGTGTTAGTGTGTGTGTGTGTGTGTGTGTGTGTGTGTGTGTGTGTGTGTGTGAGAGAGATGTGGGTCAATGAGGAGACTTTGTTCATGTTGAGTAAATAGAGAAACACAAAGAGGGCATTACACTGATGTACACAGTGCTTGCACTGTTCAAAGTCTCTCGCTCTCTCTCACTCACACACACACACACACACACACAGCTCTCTGTTAAGCAAATTAAAGCAGCTAATCACTTTATGCTGCTTATTCACTCACTTCATCTCTAACTGCGGAAAATAAACAGAAATGGGACTAAACACTAAAATACTTCCATTTATTTGTCTAGCAGCATTCCATGTCATGCGGAATTTCTGTTACCACCCAGAAAAGGATTATTTTCCTACAACGGCATGTCCCCAAGTGTGTTCTTCCTCTTATACCACAGTAGAATGTCTTTGATCATTTTCTGTTTGCTAAAAAAACAGCGTACACTTCCGTTTGTAATTAGTTATTCTGTGGAACGTCCATAAACAAGCTCGTTCCTGTTCTTACTTGCATTATAGCAGCTATAAACTCACTCGTTCCCTCACTAGCCTCACTATTTTCTTTCTCTTGGAGTTAATGAGACAAAAATCACAGCTTGTCATGTTGCTAATGAAACCGCGAAGAAGTGTAAAATCCTCGGTCGTGAAGATTTCAGGAAAAACCTACAGCTGACTGATGCAAAGCGCTGACACTGGAGACTCCTTCCCTACATGATGCATCGCACAGCTCCTTACAGAAACCTTCACCATATTAATTACACACTTTACCAGCGATCGAGCTGCTACTGTAGAAACGATAATGTATTGCTGATTTGTAGCTGCACTACAGTCAGAGTTGCTGTTACAGAAAATCACCTACAACATGAAAGCATGTAGTAGGCTGAGATACAGCAAGCTCCTTTAGAGTGAGAAGTCAGACCAAAGTGTGATGTGCACACGCATACGTCCTCATTGTCCTTGGCCATGACAGCGTTACGTCATCGTGTCCTCCGTGTGCTCACACGTTACATTACATCTTTCACTCTAGTAGTAACCGTCAGAATGCCCCGCCCTCCTCTGGATCCATTGGGTTGCTACTTGTGCATGACTGGCTAAGGGGATAAGGCTTTGACACACACAACATTTAAAGAAATGTCGAAGGTCATATGTAGGTTGTGTCTGGGAGACACGTAGACCTGCAGCATCCTCGTGTCCATTGAAGCGTGGCGTCACTTTGTTTGAACACAAAACAACAGAATGAGCTTTCACTGTATAACCACTTCCTGTTTATTACCTCACCCCCTTGTTTGATGGACAGCCTGTGAAAAAGAGTAAACCGTACGTGTGATGGAGGTGTGTTGCATCGTGATCGTGTTGGAGGAGGAAAATAAGGAGCACTGCAGTAATGCTGCTCCGTTTTCCATCGAGAGAGAGCGATGACATCATACTGACAAATCCACAGCAGTTATCTGAGGACACGATGTGTCTCTCTCTCTCTCTCTCTCTCTCTCTCTCTCTCTCAGCTAGAGAACACTCATACAAGACAAACAATACAGGGTTAATGTGGACTAATTACTCTGACTAATTCATTGGTTTTCGATTCAACTGAAAATGAGTTTTGTAATTTTTGAATGATTTGATTAATAATTTGTTGGTTTAATTTAACCCAAATCTCTAAAAAGTCATCGACTTCCATGGTTCTTGATTGCGCTAAAGGGACGTTTCTAGATTTTTTATATAATGATTCACTTTAAATCTTTAATTCAATACCGTGATACAGTTCAGTGATTTATTTATTATTATTTTTTATTATTATTCAGCTGTCATTTGATTCAGTGAGTTTTGCAAATTTAGAAAGTTTTGATTCAATTCAATGCTTTGATTCATTTCAGTATTTTTTTTTTTTTTATTCAGCTGAAAGCAAGTTGTATTTAGAATGACTCACTTTGATTCAGTAACACTAAACAGTTCAGTGGTATTTTATTAGACGGAACACATGTTTGATAAATGTGTAATGATTTAAGTCAATTCATTTCAATTTGGAGATTCAGTAGTCATCTTTAAGTCAACTAAAAACAAGTTCTAGAACAGTTCAGTACAATATAGTGATTCAATTTGGTTTTTCACTGAGATGGAATGCTCAGAGGTGCTGCTCAAGTTAGCTAGCTATTGCGAACACTTTCTTTTTTTGATTTAATGTAAATAAATAAAACATGTCGACTCTGTTAGAGAAGAAGAGAAAGTGCTTTTAGCTGCAACTGTTTCATCTGCGGACATTCTGTCAGCACATCGAGAGACATCGAGAGACCCAGAACTTGTTAGGTGTGGACACGCACACTATGGGGTTTTTTGACACACTTGTTCAGGCCTTGTGAGGCTATCTAAACAAATCTGCACTGCGATTACATCACTGCAAACTTTGCATCCCAATTTGACTAGCAATCTGGTGTTAAAGGGCACTGTGTTAAAGAGAAAAGTTAATCGGGAAGTAAAAGTTAAATATCCCATTGTAACCCAAATGCCAATCAGCCAGAACTAAAGAAGCAAATTTGAATGGTGAGTAAAACAGACTAGCACGAATGCTAACCAAAACCGGCTCGAATGTAAACCTGGCTAGCATGAATGC
>JAQQZR010000037.1:993496-995996 GCA_030068235.1 Notoglanidium macrostoma | reverse complement strand
TCATGGCTTCATAGTGAAATATTTATACACTATGGTTGTTTATTAGTTTTCTTGATAAAACCGAAGTGTGTTGTTGTGCCAGTAGTGTGTTTGGACAGTGTGAGGTGTGGATTAAACAGACTTTCGCTACGCACCATTACCGTGACGCATCCGGTGTGAATTTGGGGTTATGCTCTGACTAATAGTCACTTTGTGACTCAAAATAAACTCAGAATAAAATTAGATTATGAATTCATCCACAACCAATTATGAACTTGTGAATTATTCATCATGACAAATAATAAAAAAAAAAAAATCTAAGCTATCAGGGGGCCCTGATTACAGTGGGTGGCCCCCACGGGCACAGACTTTTAGACCTCGTGATCGGAACAGGTTCTTAGCAACTTGAGAACAGGAGCAGGAGCTTGACAACTTCAAGATGTTTATAAGAGCTTCAGAGCAGGACCAGGAGCTTGGAAAATTCAGGACCGAATCAAGAGTTTTGAGACTGAAGGACATGAGATCTAGAAAATTGACCGTGCAGGAGTTTGTAGGACTCGAGGAGGAGCTCAATCATATCAAGCGGAGAGGTCATTCAAAGGAACAATAGAACAGCAACAGAGAAAAGAAGAGGTAAGGATAACGGGGTAACGGTGAAAGAGATCAGAAAGGGGACATTTTCTTTTAGTCAACAAGATGAAAACTGCAGCAATGAAGCAACACATGCAGCCTGTACTATAGGTGTGTGTGTGTGTGAGGGAGAGAGAGAGAGAGAGCGCAAGCGTGAGTGTGTGTCAGCGTGAGATTCCCTTCAGCTCGATGCAAATGAGCTTTTCTTGTGCGTCTTTTGCCTGGTTAATCTGTCAGGATTTGTTTGGTGAACACAGCATGGGGGAGAGAGAGAGTGTGGGCGAGACACGCGCAGAGAGAGAGAGAGAACACTGCTGTGCTTTTGTGTATTGTGTATCTCACCCAGAAATCGTTACCTTTCACCCAGATGAGGGACACGGAGGAGGGGTAGGAGGTGCTCTCTCTCTCTCTCTCTCTCTCTCTCTCTCTCTCTCTCTCTCTGTGTTTTTCTCTCTGTCTGTCTGTATGTCTTTCTCACATGAATTCATTATTCCTGCCCCCCTGTTTTTCTGTTCTCCTTCTTCACCTCAATACACAGCTTCTCCTCTTTTTTTCTCTTTCTGTGGGAGGAGTTCCCTGTAAGAATGTGCAGGACTGTCTTGTCTCTCTCTCTCTCTCTCACACGCGCACACACTCCCTCTTGCACAAAGCGCCCACACAGCTCAAAGTGACAGCAAGAGCATGCAAAACAAAGTACAACACACACACGCACAATCATTTCTGTCTTTGTGAGGCCATTTGTGTCTTAGTGTAATTGAATAATATTCATTTTAAGATACACCAAGACCTTATTAGTTTAAACTAAAATTTTTAATATTTAATATCTCCACCTGTGTATGCTTGATGTCCTCAAAAATCAGATGCTGTCTAGAGGTGAGCAAGAGGAAGTTTTTGATCAAAGTTTATGGAAGTGTGTGATAGTGAAGTATTGTGACAAACACATGTGACGCAAACTAAAAAAAAGTTTGGATTTATCCCCTAACTTCCCCTAATTTTTTAAGTTCTTTAGATTTTTTATTTAATTAAATGATATATATACACTGCACTTCTGTAACATTTCCTCAGAACAAAGACAAACGGTCCAGTAAAGCGATTTTAGTCTGGGGACGGGGCTAAGAGACCAGCACTGCCCAATCACTACAGTTTACAGCAGCTGTCAATCATGTGAGATAAGACAGAAGGCGGAGTCAGGCCACGTGCACACAAAGTCTCGTTCAGAGCAAACAGCTGACCGAAATCTCGCGTGATCTGAGTGAACGAAGACGCAGAGAAAAGCTGATGAAGCTGTTTAGTTTGATTGTTTTAGTTTAATCTCCGTTGTTTATTAGACACTTGAAAATATGTTTAAAATGGCAGAGTAAAGCAAAGTTTAAGTGTCTCTCGAGAGTACAGAAGAAGAGTGGAGGATATTAATAGCACATGCTGTGAGGAAGTGTGTGTGTGTGTGTTTACAGTAAAGTGAATTTTTTAGGTTAAAGGTGGGTTAAGGAGCATTTGTTTGCAAGGTTCAAGGGTTAAGGTTGTTTTTAGGGATTAGGGCTTTAATGTTCTGAGGTAAATGTTAAGGGTTAAGATGTTTATGGGATAGGGCTTTAGTGTTATGAGGTAAATGTTAAGGATTAACCTTGTTTTTTCGCGTTTAGGGGATAGGGCTTTAGTGTTGTGAGGTAAATGTTAAGGATTAAGGTTGTTTTTTAGGGTTTAGGGCTTTAGTATTGTGAGTTAAATGTTAAGGATTAAGGTTGTTTTTTCGCGTTTAGGGGATAGGGCTTTAGTGTTGTGTGGTAAATGTTAAGGATTAAGGTTGTTTTTTAGGGTTTAGGGGATAGGGCTTTAGTGTTGTGAGGTAAATGTTAAGGATTAAGGTTGTTTTTTAGGGTTTAGGGGATAG
>JAQQZR010000037.1:977722-993396 GCA_030068235.1 Notoglanidium macrostoma | reverse complement strand
ATTAAGGTTGTTTTTTAGGGTTTAGGGGATAGAGCTTTAGTGTTGTGAGGTAAATGTTAAGGATTAAGGTTGTTTTTCAGGGTTTAGGGGATAGGGCTTTAGTGTTGTGAGGTAAATGTTAAAGATTAAGGTTGTTTTTTAGGGTTTAGGGGATAGAGCTTTAGTGTTCTGACGTAAATGTTAAGGATTAAGGTTGTTTTTTCGGGTTTAGGGGATAGGGCTTTAGTGTTGTGAGGTAAATGTTAACGGTTAGGGTTGTTTAGGGTTTAATGGAAAAACAAGTGAAATATATATAACAAGAATTTAAACCCGGCTCTGCGATGTGGTGCGCATTTTGAGAATTAGCACTCGCCTCCCTGACCTTTCCGGTGCCGAGTGTTCCTCTGGGTAAACTCCCTTACTGACAGCCAGCAGGTGAACAGAGGTGTGTTATCAGGAGTCTGCGTCATAAATCAGATAACCTGCATTGAAATGTGAAGCTCATCGGTTTACACCTGTGTGATCTCGGTCACAAACCTTATCTTCTTTTAAAGCCCCAGATGCCAAGCTGGCCGGTGGTTGTTCCACTTATATCTTTGTTTCAGGGCTGCAATATAATGATGATAAAGGAAGAAAAGAAAACACATAAAGAAGTAAAAACACCATGACAACAACATATTTGACCCATTTCTTAAATACGATTATAAAATCTGATCCTTGAAGAATCTTCTTGGTTTTGATGCATATTGTATTTATATTCCTCTAGCGGTCATGATCACGATCTGGGGTAGGAGTCTCGACATTAGGTCACACTTTTCCACCCAAGGGTTGTGAGATATTTGTAGGCTTTTTCTGTCTTGTTATGGGATTATGCTTTTAGAATTGAACAGATATGGAGTTGTTTGTTAATTGTGTCCTTTTTGCCCTGACCTGAGATCTGATTTAGCTGTTTTCTGATCTATTTATTTGTATTGTTGTAAGGGTAGTGGTCAGAAATCAGATTTTACAGATTACAGCTTAAAAAAACAAGATATGTTAGATCAATATTAGTTAAAGTGCTTTGTTTATTCAACTTAACATGAAATTCACACACCTTTGCAAAATACAGTATATAGAATTCTGATGTATTATATATTTTGTAACACTCCATGTATACTTAGACTGTCATATACACAAGTCTCATATATAATGCACACAATGGAGCTTTGCCTTAGTAGATCAGTAAAGTATGGGATCACTAGTGCCCCCTGGTGGTGTGGCTCGTGATTTGTTTCCTGGAAACAAACTCAGCTGTTTAAAAAAAAAAATAGGTTACTACACACATACACACAAACAATGTCCTGCTTTCATAGCAAACTGAGTGTTACGTCTGTGTGTTAGTGTGTGTTGTTGTCTGTGCTTCAAATACTGACAGGTTAAAACACACACACACACACACACGCTGTGGACTTGTTAGGTTCCATAAAACAGCAAAATTAGTCTGTATTTTTAAAAAAAGAATATACATTAGTACTTCACCTGAATCGCTGCTAATGTTCAGCTCTGCTTTAAGCCACGCCCCGTACTCGAGCTTGTGCTCATAAGGAAGTCTGTGACACTCAGCTGGTAGCTATAGGCATCCATTACTTTTTAGCTACATTAGCTTTAAACATCTTTGCTGTTCCACTGATCAGCTCAGGTGTGAATAGTTTGTGCTTTATTCTAAAAGAAAGTGTAGTTTTATCTGACCCAGGCTGTAGTAGTGTGTGTGTGTGTGTGTGTGTGCGTATCGTGTGTTTCAGCCTTCTGTGCAATTCTGTGGTTTTGCTGGAGGTTTATTTTAGTCAGGCAGCGACTATGGACGCCCCTGTGATGACCAGCTGACGGGTGGCGGCTAAAATTAACACCCATGTGGTGGAAACTGGAAAAGTGGACACATTCATGTGTGCCAGCTCTCTCTCTCTGTGTGTGTGTGTGTGTGTGTGTGTGTGTGTGTGTGTGTGTGTGTGTGTGTGTGTGTGTGTGTGTGTGTGTGAGAGACTGGGGAGGAGTGCCAAAAGCATCTCCGAAATAGATTGAATGGTTTTATAACATGAATCCTTCATTTCGGAACTATTAAATAAATGCATTAAAATTAAGCCTGTGAACGTTTTTAACACTTTTTAGCCGGGGTAACACTATTCGGATGTTGTGACCGTATACTATACTAGAGCATAGCAAAGCATACGTGATTAGACTCGTGTGGGCGGAGCCACATAAGAACTGTGTTTTTTACAATACACGTATTGTAACTGTTGAACAAAATTGTAGAAATGTGTTAAGATATGTGTTGGTGATGTCACTGCCTCATAAAAATACCATGTGACCCTGACTTGGTAAAGAAAATGAAATCATGGCTACGTATCAGCAAGCCGTGATCGCTGGAGTGTGTGTGTTTTATGGTAACCCTCCAGGCACTAATTATAGAGATAAAAAGATATAGAGAGTTGTTATTTACTGTAGCATCTTTTTCCTGGAATAGCATGTTCATTTTGTGTAAGCATATTCGATTACAACAATCAATTTAATGTAATTAGTGCATCATGTTGTTCAACACCGAGTCGTGTTGAGAATTGTAATCGTGTCGTACTGCATAGAAGCTGGAAACTGTTTTAGGAAAAATTAATGAATACATTTTTTTTAAAAAGTGTTCACGTAAACTTCTCTAGTGGCGACATTTTAACTAAAGCAGACAAGCAGCAGTGGCTACCTTAAATCCTAGTACACACACACACACACACACACACACACCTTTGCCTTGTTCTTTTTTTTATTTTACACTTGTTACATGTGCTGAGCCCTGAGAGACCGGTTTCATTTTATTACCTCATGTAATATTTCTGTAATCATAATGCCACTTAATAGCCGCCTCCGTTGTCTGAGATATTTCTGAGTTGTTGTGTTTGATGACATCGTGTTGTGTAATGAAGTGGATCTGGTGTAACCAGTACAACATACAATTAGCACTAGGTGTAGATTAGGTGTTATCATTTTAACTGCATGCTATTTCAGTCGAAACCCAGCTTTGAATAGAACGCGGATTAGCAGCAGCTCATGTCGGTATGTCGCGTGAAAACGTGTCCGGCTGCATTCCAGCCTGGGTTCCACTGCGCCTCAGCTCGGGTCTGTCCAGTTCTAGGTCAAAATCGTTTGGATTCATGTGTCATGGTGAGTGACGAGGCCGGGCTATGACTTGGCTCCAGGACAGGTGAGGCTGTGGTGTGTGTAAGACTCGTGTCTACAGGTGTGTGGTATGACCGGCATCACTATTATCACGGTTCTCATTTTTTTAAATACTGTACAGTAGTGTTGCATTTAAAAAAAATAAATAAATAAATAAAAAATAAATAAATAAAAAAAAGTGTTCCACCACATATTTAACATCTGCAGAAATACAACTATTTTATTTCTGATATTTAAAAAAATATTACTTATAAACATAAAGAAATATCTTGTGCTGAATTAAGGGAAAATAGAAAAAAAAATTATAAATAAATATAACAATAGCCATGATATCTCAGAAAAGTATAAAAATGCATAATTTATCACAATATTGATATTAAATCCTCATATTCAATTTATGATGCGCACACACACACACACACACACACACACAGTCCGTGATGATCTCTCGGATAGATAACATACTCATGATGACTGTGACTCCATCTGCTGATGACACACACTTTGTAAATCATTAAAAGAAGAATAAATTCTAAGTAAATAATGAGCTTACAAAAAAAAAAAATGAATTATGATTATGAATCACGATGAATTGAATTATTTCTCAGGACGATTCAGGAAAAGTGCCGATTCCTTCTCGCACCTGAAGGCAAACCTACGGAAAGAAACTATAAAACTAATATAATTCTAAGCGAATTATAAAAAGATCCATGTTGTGTGAGGAATAAAGCACGCCGGGGTTGCGCTGTTCTAGTAAAGTCATCAGCGACAGGGTGGTGATGAAGCAGAGAAGTGTTCCTGCCCTGTACCACCCCGCACTTAGCCAGTGTTAAGGATTCTCATTAACTGAAGAATGACTAGGTATACTTTTTATCCGTTTATAGTTACATTAAATGTCCATGAAGAAGGTTACTTCCTGTTCTCGCTTATGTTATAGCAGCTATAAACAGCCGTTCCCTCAGCAGCCTGTCCGTTTTCTCTCGAAGTTGAAAAGACAAAATAAACACCGCTTGTCATGTTGCTATAGAAACCACAACTCCTCTGTCCTGAAGATGTCGGAAAGAGTTCCAGCTTTAACTTCGAGTGTTCCACAGCGCTGACACTGCAGTCCTCCATACATGATACCCAAACATCTTACAGGAAACCACACCTCGACGATCTTTTAACCCGTCCATGCAAAGCGCATGCAGGAGCATCACCACTGCTGTTCAGTGATCAGATTTTAATATCACTGTTCATCTTTGCACTTCAGGAGGACACACTGCACTCACTAATCATCCAATAAAACTTCAGAATTGAAATTGGAAAAGTTGAGTTATTTTTTCACAGTTAAATCAAATTGGAGATGAGACCATGCTCATAACCATGAGCTAGAAAAGTGTAGCTCCCGCTCTCTATACGTATCGTGCCTTCTGACATTCAGGTGAAGAGTCGTGGGTGAGAATCGAGATCCTGTGGAACACGCTGTGTAGCAGGTATCGCAAGTACAGTATCCTGAACATGGGCATGTTCCCTGTATTACAGTATATTTCAGTACACTTTTACTCTCGGAAAGCTTTATTCGTCTTCGCGTTCCGCTACATCAGAGTCACAGCGTCGCTCTGACACACCCGACTGAACTCATCAGCCGGCTACCTGCCAGCTCCCGGTGTGTGCGAGCGATCAGGTGCTGCTTCAGCGTCAGTGATCTGTCCTACTTTACCGCATTCCACACATTTTTCCTCCCACATTTATCGAGTACGAGCAGCCGGGGGCGTGCAGGCGTGTTCTCTCTCACACAGATGGCGAGATGCTGGCTTCACTGGAACTGTGAAATCAGCTGTGTGTGTGTGTGTGTGTGTGTGTGTGTGATGGAGAGAAAGATAAAAGCAGAAAATTCATAGACAGTAATTGAGCTCGGTAAATACCGTACTTTATCCTCATTCATAGATGTCCAGGTTTTTTGTGTTTTTTTTTGTTAGTTCTTTTGTTTGTTTTTTAAATGTACATGTATTCAGTGCTGTTCCCTACACGCTAGCTAAACCTGTTTCAAATGAGTTACCGAACCTTTTAATGAACTAAAGAGGTCAGAAATCTTTCAAGGAAATAAGGAATTGTCACTTTTTGAGGCAAGAAAAAAAAAAGAGACCTGGAACCTTTTAATGAAAATATAAAGTTGTGAAACCTTTCAGTTCTGGAACCTTTCTGATGAAGTAAAGAGTTCTGGAACATTTTGATGAAATAAAGGGTTTGTTTTTTGTTTTTTTTTTCTTAAGAAAAGGAAGATTTTCCTTATAAAAGATGTAACAATAAAAAATAAAAACTATACAAAAAATTCTGGAATGTTTTGAGGAAGCAGCGAGTTCCAGAAACTTGATGAAAGAAAGAGTTCCGAAAGCCTTTCCAGGAAATGAAGCGCTCCGGAAACTTTGAAGGAAATACAGAGCTCGGCAACCTATTGAGGAAATCGAGGCATCAGAAGATTTTTAATTAAGAATAAATATAAATAAATAAATAGGAATTCTCATGAATTCAGCCACACAGTTCCTGGTAGAGTTCTTGGTGTGAACTGAAACTGTTATGGAAAATAGAATGAGCGTGAGAGAACCAGAGACTAAAGTCACTGTTCGTGATTGTTTTACTCTGTTGTGCAAATATGAGCTGAAGAATAATCTGAATCCAGTAAATAATTAAATGAAACACTGCCTCATATTGATGATATTATATAATGTTATGATAGAAACAGATTTAAACAGACTGTGTGTGTTTGGATGTGTCAGATGATGACTGTGTGTGAGTGTGTGTGGTGATGTCATCTTATTGCACCTCTTCAGAACATTTCTTTGGATGGAAACCTAATGTGTCTTTTTGTTTCCAGAAGCAGCGGAGGAGTTTTTTGAGTACGATGCCGAGGAGTTCCTGGTGTCCCTCACGCTCCTGATCACAGAGGGCCGGACGCCGGAATGTTCCGTGAAAGGCCGAACCGAGGGCCTGCACTGCCCCCCCGCGCAGTCCGGTGGACCGGTCCTCACCAAACACGAATGCAGCGACAAACTGCCTCAGGTGAAGAGCGCGAAGATAAAAATACCACAAATACGGACTGTTCTCTGAGGAAGCGTTGTAAGTTTTGCGGCTGTTTGTTGTGTGTTTGCAGTGTCGTCAGGCGAGGAGGACGAGATCAGAGGTCATGTTGCTATGGCGGAATCACATCCCTATAATGATCGAAGTGATGCTGCTGCCTGACTGTTGCTACAGCGACGAGGGTCTGGCGACGGACCTCAACGACCCGGCGATTAAACAGGATGCTCTGCTGCTGGAGAGATGGACACTACAGCCTGTCCCGAGACAGTACGATACGCGCACACACGCACACGCACACACGCACACGCACACACGCGCACACACACACACGCACACACACGCACACACACACGCACTCCACAATCCACAGTGTAAGGCATTTAGCAGCTGACCAATCATACAAAACCTTAACTTTAACATATGGTAATATTACACACACACACACACACACACACACACACACACACACACAGACTTGATCTTGTTGCACCACAGGACTACAATCCACCCATTCATATCCACACACTGTAACTGAACATATGTGTACAAACACATGCTTAAACATACTTCTATACAATCCATCCATTCTCTCACACACACACACACACACACACACACACACACACACACCTGTCTGCACACATGTGCATGTGCTTATTATACTTGCACAATCACGTTAGCATTACATGCGGAGTGAAAGCAATGAAAATAATTGATGGGTTTTGAACAGTTCTATTAGTTATGCAGTTTATTATTTGCCTTGGGTCATTTTTATTACTTCTGTCCTGCTTATTAATTGGTTCTTTAGCCTTGTGTTTAATTACCATTGCTCATTTTGTTGCACCTTTTTGTTTGGTGTGTGTAATATTTGTTTAACACAACACACGTAAGATTTAAAGACAAAAACAAGGAGGACAATAGCGTGTAGTAGTGTGTAGTGCATATTTATCTTACTATAATCAGCATTATCATGTGTCTATCGTACATACGACCTGGTCTCATGGTTTCTGTGTGTGTTGTTCAGGAGTGGAGATCGGTTTATCGAGGAGAAGACTTTGCTGTTGGCCGTACGTTCCTACGTGTTTTTCTCTCAGCTGAGTGCCTGGCTCAGCGCCTC
Organism: Notoglanidium macrostoma; assembly: GCA_030068235.1. Classification (NCBI taxonomy): domain Eukaryota; kingdom Metazoa; phylum Chordata; class Actinopteri; order Siluriformes; family Auchenoglanididae; genus Notoglanidium; species Notoglanidium macrostoma. The sequence continues at coordinate 986,039 of JAQQZR010000037.1, read as the reverse complement.
TCATGGCATCGTGCCCAGAAATATTCTCTATAGGTAACACACTCTGTGAATATATATATATGTGTGTGTGTGTGTGTGTGTGTGTGTGTGTGTGCGCATAAGTGTTTATACATCAAAATGCAGACCTTGTCTAAGTGTCTTTGTTTAAATCTAGTTTCTTTGTGTGTAGTAAATTGTGTGTTATTTTGGTGCTGTTTTTGTAAACTGGCTCTCACTACATTGTTGACTGACGGCGTCATTAATGACAACCGTACTGTAGATGGAGGTACTGTATAGCTCAGACATCGACCAGCGGTCCATCAGTAATCTCCGAGAAGTAGAATCGCAAACAGTTGTGTGGCTTTTATGCCTCCATATTCCAATTTTTTGCTCCACCTCCTGTGAAAGGATTGGCGAGTGTTTTTTCTTACAAACAGGCTTCTGATTGGACAATTGGGAATCCATCACTATTTTCTCAGTTTATTGTTCACAAGCATGTCCAGATGGACAGTGGTACATCATTAGTTTGTTACTTACGATCATTTAAATTTTGTTCCAGATACAATCCAAAGTCTGTTTCCTTTACTTTCCCAGAATAAGTGCAGCCGATGAAGAGCTGATATGGAATTTCTCCCAGTCGCCCTCGGAGCACGCCTTTCCAGTGCCCAACGTGTCCCACAGCGTAGCGCTGAAGGTGCGGGTTCAGTCGTTGCCTCGCCAACCCAAGTACCCTGTGTTGAAGTGCAGCATCCACTCGGACCTCTCGTTCCTTGGGAAACGTAGCCTCGACCCAGCGGAGGGGCCGTTAGAAGGTGCATATAGTCGGGGTCAGACCGGCAGTGACTCTCCACACCCCCTGAGACTCCCGAGTTCACCTCTTTTATGCAGACCTCTTCGCTCCACGTTGCCCTCTCTTGACAGAACCAGCCCCCTGAACCAGCGTAAATGCCCCGAATCACCCATCCTGCCTGGCAAAGCCGCAAAGCTACTGTTCTCCAGAACCAATGGCGTCTTGGACAGCTCAGGAAAGACACAGAGTGTGGAACTGCCCTCATCGTCTTCGTCTCCGACACGCGATTTTAAATCGCTCTCAAATCCCCTGTTTTCAAATCCCAGCCCGAGTCCTCGCTCTTCCTCAGCCGAAACGAACCCCCTGATTGGTTCGCTGCTCCAGGAGAGGCAGGAAGTGATCGCTCGCATCGCTCAGAGGCTGAATTTCTGCGACCCGACATCGCCTCATCTTCTTCCCGACTCTCTCTTTACACCTCCAGGGGATGAAGGGCCGTTTAAGAAGACCAAAGATCCTCCCAGTCTCCAAACAAACGATAGAAATGGGACAAGGAACGGAGAGTGGAGCCAGTCTTCTTTCTTTCAAACTCCACTGAGCCCCAGGAGCCGGTCTCGAGTGGACCGAGGGGAACCGGAAGAATCCAGGACTTCGCCCAAACCGACGTCCTGTAGGCGGCTTCTGCTGTCACCTGATTCAAAAGAAGGTTCTATGATCATTGAAGCTGTTCAGGACATCTCACGTTTGATTCAGGAGCGTCTTCAGCTGTCGCAGGAGCTCCTGCACGCCAAATACAAACAATGTCGCGAGTCATCACCACCCACATCCCCGCAGAACCAAAACCAGACCCAGAACCATAGACAAAATCAGAATCAAAGCCAGACACACAACCAGAACCACCAGCTTAGAACCAGTCAGACTAGCTATGTTAATGGAACTATAAACACAGCCAATGGTGAAACCAGCTCAAACCTTCGAGTTCACACTGAGACACTTGAAAGACGGGCCTTGTCTGAAAACCAGGGCCGGTCTGGACCCTTGAACAAAGAACCCAGTATCACTAAACCTCAGCCACTAACACAAACCAGCCATGCATACGGTGCCAAAAACAATCCATGGACATCTTTGCTCAACAGCCCTAGCTCCCTCAGCCTGAATGGAGTGGCAGGAATCAATGATCTCAACCACCTCCAGGACCTTCAGGACCTCCAGTGTGGGAAGGAGAACCAGGGCAGACGAGCAGAAAAACAGATCCAACCAGAGTCCACGGTGCCTGGTCAGGATGAGGACCAAGATCCCTGGTCCTCCCTCTCCAGCACACCCACCAGCCTTAATACCCAACGCTCCCCGAGCCCAGACTGGACTCTCAACAACACCGCACACACCACGTTGGTGAGTGTTCCTCTGGTGCTACCTGACTAACATATTTTAAACATTTCCCTTTGATGAAATACCCCCTTGGAGTCCTGAAGACTTGGGTTTTATGTCATCAACTACTTTTATTTGTATAATAATAATAATACATGTACAAGCATCCATAATGTCACTGCTTTACTATCTACTTATCAGGCTAAGTAGTTACTAGATAACTAGCAATACAATATTAAAATTGTGCAGTTTGAAGGAAACCGTATTATTTTAGCCAGCACCCAAAATTTACACCTCATTATACAATTTCTTTTCAGCTGATGTAGCGTCAGCTAGCAAGCTGATATGACTTTGAGTTTGAAGCAAGCTAATTTGTGCCTGGTCCTTCTAAAAACAAAAATAATAAATAGATGAATATTTAAAAATGTATTATTAGCAGCTATGGCATTGATATTTGGCTCCGATATTATTTAGTATGTGAAATAACTGATGTGTTTTTCTCTGAGTAGTTATATATAAACATATGCCTGTAAAATGCTCTTTGCTCTGCTGTGCTCTTGTAAAAGCTCGTGCATTCATGGACACTTGCAGCATAAATCTAAAGCTAATTCTGCTCATTCTGTAACAGCGCAAACCCGCCTCCTCACAGAAGCCATGCAGCAGTAACTGGAAGAAGCAGAACAGACACTCCATCGATGGTACGGCCACCAGAGCGTTCCATCCCTGCACCGGCCTGCCCCTGCTCTCCAGCCCGGTGAGAACTGTTTTTGGGGTAAAGGGGTAGTTTAGCACAAACTCACGCACGCACAACATTCCACCCCGATCAGCCGAGACACGTTTGGTGCCCAACGTTGCACTGGTTCTGTTTCACCCAAAATCTGCACATTGTTACCTCAAACTCCATCCGGTTCTACTCGAACACTATAATCTGCACAAGCGCAGTCGATTTTGCCCTGATGAACTCCTTTAGGTATAAACATCGCCCTGCTTAATGATCTTATTTTAAGTAAGCTTATAAAGATTAGTATTTGTATTTAAGAAAAAGCTCTTGACTGAACGACAGCATTTCAGGGAGTGTGTTTAGATTGAGGTTTGTTTGTTTTTTTGTTTTTTTTGGCTTGATAGGAGAAAATTAATTATTTGTTCATTTGTAATAAATAAAAAAAATTCTATTCTATGTAGAAATATTTTTTTAACAATTTTATAAAGGCATATTCATAATGGATATTAAAATAAAAAATGAGTGATCTTTAAAAACGAATAATATAAACGGGGGGGTGTTTGGTGGGTTGTGTGTGTGCACACAAGTGTGCATGTCATGTGACCCTGCAGCCTCTGACTCAGTTCCTGTGTGTGTCTCTAATGCCGTCCAGATTCGCGCACACTGTTTCCTGTTGCCGGTAGCGCCTTGGTGGAGTATTATGGGCTGAATTATTCGACTTCCTGCTCCTCCTCAGGGCTGCGTCTGTTCTTACACACAGAGCCCCGATTATTACAGCTTTACTCACTCGTCTGAGCACACTATTGATCACCGACAAATAACACCTTATTCATCTTTAAGGAATTTATAATTCTTTGATATAAAATCCTGTTTATACTATTTATTTTTTATTATTTTTAATTCGGTCACACTGCATATTTCAGTCAAACCATAACACATGGAAGCTGTTACCTCTGCGTCCACACTAGCGAGCGACAGGGCAGTCCACAGCCATTTATTCCCAGTGTAAGTTCGCAGCTGGGAGTCGGATGGGATTTTGTTCATCGCATGCAAATTCGGTGAAGTGACGGAAGCGAACGATTGGCCGCGGTAAATTCTTCGGACCGATCTGACGGCAGTGTCCCTCAAATCACCACTTTCATTCAGTTTAGTTTGTGTATGAAGAATTTCTCCCTTTCTTGTGGGTTTTTATTGTTGTTACAGGATGATTAATGTCATAATAATAAACAAAACAACATCTGTAACTATCTCCCTGTTCAAATCAAAAACAAACGAAAAGTCCTGTAGCTTCCTTTTCATTCTACCTAACCAAAAAGCAAAAGAAATGGCACCCCTCTCAGTGTCCACGTAGCTGATGTCTGATAACTATAACTATATGCACAATGAAGCCGAGATAAACTATTGACGCATTGTACAGTATACAGCTTTTACAACACAAGTTACTAAGCTAGTCGTATTTAAAAAGCCGTAGTAAACAAAGTTCAGATATGAGCACGGAGCTAACATAAAGAAGTGGGCGTCGGCTCAAAACCTGCCTCCATTCTCACGAACAGTCTCCAGTTTATATTCTTCTAATGTGATGACATCATTCCCAGTCGGCCAATCAGATTTGGTTTTCTTCAGAGAAATCCTAAAAACGTAGTGGAGAGTAGCGTAAGAGTCAAAGACCGGCTGAAAGCCAAAAATCTGTACAAGAACATGACAATTATATTTAAAAATAACTATTACGTGTCAGAGTGTACGGTTTATGTTAGGCCACGCCCACAAGAGCCGGAGCCACACCGGTGGCGAGTGTGAACGCAGACTTTACACGTCTGTGAGAACGAGGCTGCGCGGTCTACGTGCCCTACTGTTAGTGCACTGATTCCTCTCCGCCATGAGGCGCTGATGTTCCTTCTCTCCTGTACAGATTCCTCAGAGGAAAACTCAGACGGGATATTTTGACTTGGACACGTCTCTGATCCACTGTAAAGGAGCACCGTGGGCCTCCAGTAAGAGGTAGGAGACACGTGACACGTGCTGAGGGTTTACACGTGTACTTTACTGTTACGGCCTTATAAAGTTTTATTGAACACCAAGTCACTGCTGCTGACACTTCATAAACACTTTGTGTGGTTCATAGCTGAATCATATAAAAATAGCAGCTTACTTTAGTGTAGATTTCTGCCAGCCAATCAAAAAGGAGTATTTCCTATAGGCATACGTGTATATCGATACGTACATATGACTTCAGATATTCTCTCGTACTTATTTTTCTCTCTCATTCTTTGTTGCCATGTAATTCTGTGAATACATCACATTTTATTTTAAATTCCCATCCCATAATAATGTTCCGTATCAAAGACCAGTGCGCACACGCGCTAGTGTGCGATTTATTTCCTTTCTTTTCTTTTTTCTTTTTTTAATTGAAAGAATTCTACCAGGTCTCTTTTTATTTTTATTTTTTTTTATTATCTCATTTCTCCCTCTTTTTTTAAAAATCTTTTTATCTCTTAATATTGGCTTTAACATGGCGCAAACAATGTCATCGCGAACAGAGTCCTTATTGGCCTCCAGAACGGTTCATTTATAAAAAAAATAAATGAATAATTAAACAAAGCGTTACAAAATGTCTCCGTCCTGTAAAAGTGCACGGCTGCTTTTCACACGTGCACAGAATGAGACGATGAGATTTGAAGCTTGATGTTCCGCTTTATCCTGGTCAGGTTTTGCGACGTTGCGTTTGTTCATTAAAAGGTAAGAAAATGTTCGTTACCATGACGATCCATACTGCACGTCCGTGTTGAGGTATACAGCTCTGAAACGTGTGACGCACGTCCGCTACATTACCTGTGGAACTTTTCCACCTCATACCAACAATAAAACCTTTTGGTTTGGAGTTCAGTTGGTTTTCTCATTCGGATCTTTATTTATTCTCATTTATAAAATTCACACAAAACACCTTAATGGAAAACCCGTCCTGATGTAGAACATCATTTATTTAGAAAACAAACAAAAAAGGTTTTTACTGATCGATCCGTTTTTCTAGGTTATTTTCTAGTATTTAAGCTTTTTTTTTGTTTTTCTTGATTCAGTTTTAATTCACATTTTCAAAATTCATGTAGACGAGCTGGATGGAAAACCTGTGTAGCTCTGAGAGGGAAGAATGTGTAATTCAGTGTTTTTCAGGGGGAAAGCTGCTCCCCATATGCACTCATTACAACCCCGGTGTTGAATATCAGCTCCATCTGTTGTGTGTTACACACCGCACTGCTGTGTGTGTGTTACTGAACACACACTGTTTACTCAGGACCGCTGTAGTCTAACAGTGTGTCCTACTTAAGCAGAGTAAGCTAACTTCAACTTGTTTATCAAAGTGTGTGTGTGTGTGTGTGTATGTGTGTATAGAGTGTGTTTGAAGCGATCTGAAGACTCAGAGGAACCTCTGCAGCTCCTGAGTGCCAGCGCCCCTCCCGCCAGTCTCAGCCTTCTGGGAAACTTTGAGGTACACACACACACACCGTTACACACAGTCACACAGCAGCATGTTGGTAGAGGCCCTGAAGCATTCAGTCAGACACACTCACGCTGGTACTGAGTCACACACTGACACACACACACACACACACACACACACACACACACACACACACACACAGTGACTCACTGTTGAGTAGTACTCACTACTGTCAAGTATTATTGATATAAATGTGTATGTGTGTGTAGGAGTGTGTCCTAAACTACCGCTTGGAGCCGCTCGGTACCGTCGAGGGTTTCACGGCCGAAGTCGGCGCCAGTGGTTTGTTCTGTCCGAGTCACATGACCTTCCCAGTAGACGTGTCGTTCTACAGTGTGTCAGACGATAACGCTCCATCTCCCTACATGGTAATGAGCACACACACACACACACACACACACACACACACACACATGCACACCACATAAATATAGAATAGATATATCTATATTTATTATAAAAAAATGTAAGTAATAATAGCTGAAAAGAATGCAAGCTGGTTGTATAAATGTGTTTTTTTTTTTTATATTCCTTCAATGTATAATTTTTAAATTGTTCATATCTAATGGGGGAATTAAAGTAAAATGCGTTTTGCGCTTCTCTTTAGCCGACGACGGTTAAACTCCTATTAAAATAAACTGTGGCAGCTAAAATGAACCAATCAGAAGAGAGTGTTTTACATACGAGTGTTTTTACACACCGCGTGCTATATGTACTTCATTATTGGCTTTTCTGATCTTTTCTAAAAGCTCCATATTAAGTTTGTTTTTCTGGTTTTGCGTGTCCTCGTCCTGCAGGGGGTCATAAACCTGGAGTCTCTGGGGAAAAGGGGCTATCGAGTGCCTCCATCAGGAACCATTCAAGTGGTAGGAGTGCTAATACAGCCACAATCGACAGATTAGTGCATTTCCTGCTCCAACACACCTCAGCTCAGCTCCATATGCTCATCACGCAGGGAAAGGAGTGTGTCTGAGCAGGAAGCGCGGAAATATCTAAAAAAAAAAAAAAAAACAGAATGAGCTGTGTTCCTTTGCTTTAAACACTAAACATTACCATCTAGTGGTGAAGCACAGGAATGACATGCTCTTATATATTGTATATTTATATATACTTAATATTCATTTTCTTTGTAATTATGATGTCGCCTGCGTTTCAGACCTTATTTAACCCCAATAAGACGGTGGTGAAGATGTTTGTGGTGATGTACGATCTGAGAGAAATGCCAGCCGGCCATCAGACATTCCTGAGGCAGAGGACTTTCTCCGTCCCCATCAAACGCGAATCAAACGGACAAAATCACAGGAAGCCCCTCCCCTCTGGCCAGGGGCGGACCCTGCGCTACCTCATACACCTGAGGTGAGCTCACCTGTACTGTCCATCTCACCTGCAGTCCCATTGCAGACACCTGTCGCTTTGTCCCTCGCTAGTCTGAGCGTAGTGTTAGACAGATGGTGTGTTGAGAGGAGAGTGTGCATGATGCTACGTTATTCTGTGTAAACCTATTGAGTTGTATTGTTATGGCTTTGGGTACGGTATTAAATTATTATATTACTGCATTTGTTCTTCCTCCACGTTTTGAGTTCATGGAGTCTGTGTTCCTGCTAGTCATTGGTCTGAGATTATTATCGCTAATCATCGACGTCTCTCTCAATCGCCTTTGGTCTCTGTGTCAGGTTCCAGAGCTCCAAATCTGGAAAGATCTACCTCCATCGAGACATCCGGCTTCTGTTCTCACGCAAATCCATGGAAGTGGACAGTGGTGCTGCCTACGAGCTCAAATCCTTCACCGACTCTCCAGCTGATCCTCCCTTCTCCCCGAGATGCTGATCGGCTCCCGTCCCGTCTAATACAGTGTTCCCACTCCAGCACAGGGCCTTACTGACGTCTGATCTCTCTCTCACACACACACACACACACACACACACACACACACACACACACACACACACACACACACACACACACA
>JAQQZR010000037.1:956529-967414 GCA_030068235.1 Notoglanidium macrostoma | reverse complement strand
TAAAGAAGGCAGTATTACAGAGGGTGACTGTGCAAGTTTGATTTCTGCGCTGGATTTAAACCCTTCCCACCTGAGAGAGCTGAATGTAACCAGGAATAAACCAGGAGAGGCTGGACTGAGAAATCTGTGTGATTTCCTGAAGAATCCTAAATGTGAACTGCAGAAACTACAGTAAGTAATAATGTATTAATAACTGGAATTAAACAGTTTACAGCCATCAACCAGTTTACAAATAATCTACATCTATTGTAATATTCTAATATGGGGTTTGTGTTTTTTCAGTCATTTATAACTGATTCAATAATACTTAATATTAATGCAGCTCTGTCAGGAGTGCAGGTCCGAGTCACAGGTTTATATTAATGCACTTCTTCTATGTTATTGTTTCAGTTCAGTTCAATTTTAAAAACATATTGCTTTTACAACGCAATGTGTCACAAAATGACAGAAAGCAGCTTTATATATCAAGCAGCGTTGATTTAAATCCCAAATGAACATAGCTGAGCAAATAAACCAAATGAGCATAGATGGGTTACAGCAGGGAGGAACACTTGAGATGACATGATGCTAATTTATCCTGTATGAAGGAGTCTCCAGTGTGAGCGCTGTGTAACAGTCAGAGGTAAAGCTGGAACTGTAAGATTACCCACATCTTCAGCACAGAGGAGTTTCTGCTTTGTGGTTTATCTGTCACGTGGTGTGTTTTACTGTGCGATAAGTTCAAAAGAGAGGAAAAAGAGAGGCTGGAGAGGGAATAAGCAACACACAGCACTTTATTCCTTACTTATTTACCTTAATATTGTAGGAGTGATCAGTCCACTCTAATAAAGAGTAAATATCTTTTCTCCTTCCTCTCTCTCTTCCTCTCTCTCCCTCCCTCCCTATCCCCCCCTCACCCCTCCCCACACAGACTGTGTGACAGTGTGAGTGAGAAATCCTGCGCTGATTTGGCTTCAGCTCTCTGTACAAATCCATCACACATCAGAGAGCTGGATCTGAGTGGGTGTAAACTAGGAGACTCAGGAGTGGAGAAGCTCTGTGATCTACTGAAGAAACACGAGTGTAAACTGGAGACACTGCGGTGAGGAACTCAGTGATGAAACACACTAAGCTTTGTAATAATGCAGAAGCAGGGTGCCTGCTAGTGAGAGGACTGGCTAAGATAACTTTCCCTTTAGGTGTGAATGAGTGTGTAAAAGTGTGTGTGCATGGTGAACTGCAATGGACAGTACATTAAAGAAAACCACACTGTAATTCAACAGAAGTTTCCTAATAATAACACACACTGACTCGGTACAATTAAACATGATATAAACATCTGTGTAACGTAAATCAGCACTAATACGTTACAGACAGTGAAAACTAGAGTGGCTGTTTTTAACAGATTTTAAATGTGGCCAATATCACTCAAAATAATATTTACATTTAATTTACATTTACTTCATTATTACAGCCTTTACACTTAAATTTTACAAATAAGAAAAATCACAGCAGCTAACCATAAATACCCTAAATCATCAATCTAGTGATCGGCATAAGATACAAATAAGTTATCTAATAGCAGCATGCAGTTTAAATAAATTCTATTCTGTGTGTGTGTGTGTGTGTGTGTGTGTGTGTGTGTGTTTCAGTGGGGCATTTTAACCACTAAACAACACTTCCTTAGTGTAAATGAGAACATCGTAAACGAGAATTATAAAAACGTGTCACCACTCTCAGCTCAGTAACGTCTATTTATCCTTTCTTTCTCTAATGTTGGACTAAACACTGTTTCCTTTTCTGCAGACTGTGTTACAGTGTAAGTGGGAAATCCTGCGCTGATTTGGCTTCAGCTCTCTGTACAAATCCATCACACATCAGAGAGCTGGATCTGAGTTGGTGTAAACTAGGAGACTCAGGAGTGGAGAAGCTCTGTGATCTACTGAAGAAACACGAGTGTAAACTGGAGACACTGCGGTGAGGAACTCAGTGATGAAACACACTGAACTGAGATCAGTCTTTACAGTTCTGGTTTCTGGGAATCAGAGCTTTCCTGATGCACACTAACAAAACTGACAAGATCTTCATTTGTATTTAATATAAAGTCGTGTTTGTGTTACATTAACTCTGAGTTGATGAACCTCCCCCTTATCGTACCCCCGCGTCATTATCTCCCTCTCTGCAGGTTAAAGCAGTGCAGAATAACAGATCGAGGCGGTGCTGCTCTGACTGCAGCTCTGAGATCAAACTCCGCACATCTGCAACAGCTGGATCTGAGAGAGAATGAACTAAAAGCTTCAGTTACACAGGAGCTCTCTGAGATACTGAAGCGTTCAGGAAGACAGCTACAGTAAGTAACACCTAACACACAGTACTGAGTGTGTAACGTTTATAGAATATAATGTAAGAGTAACATGGAAGAGGACAAATCTACAGCATGACGAGCTACAGGACATCGTGATATCGGCTTCATGAGACAACACTGTCACGAGGCGCAAATAACACTCACTTTAAATCATTAATTTTATTACGACAAACTGAGCTACTGCAATATGAACACACTGTAGTGTAAGAAAACTAGATCAGGAGTTTATAATGTACAGTAAAGGTGTAATTTCCTCCTACTATTAACATGTTATTCCAAGCTGTTTCAGTGTCATAACTCTGCTGTGTGTTTCATGGATACGTTCTTTCTGGTTTTATTTCTGCTTACACCACTGCTGGCACACACACACACACACACACACACACACACACACACACACACACACACACACACACACACACACACACACACACCCTGCTTCTGAACCGGTTTAGAGACGAGTGTGACTTCCATCAAGCCCAGCGTACAGATGTTGACTTTAACCTGCAGTTTAGACAGTGATGGAGCCAGCTGTAGTAGAAACCACAGTGCACCTATATACAGCGGTTTACGCTAATGGCCCTTTGGGTGGCTGCGCTACGTTTGTGCTGTAAATGCTGGATAGTGTGGAAATGTTCAGCAGGAGTGAACTTCAGTATTATTATTATTTTCAAGCTCACTCGAGCCAAATGAAACGAGGCTGCAGGCTGGAATGTTCCGGGGGTTCTTGTGTTCAGGCCTTCATTCTCTGAACGCTGCTCCCTCTGGTGCTGCCACCTAGTGTTTAAGAAGAGGTAGCGCTCATAATGAACATCACTTGGAAATACTGAGATACGCCTCAGAGAAGCAAAATGTGTCGACTGTATCAAAATATCTGAGACAACAAACTTCTGTATGATCTTTGTGACAGAATTACACAGGATATAGCTTTAGAGTCCAGCATCAGAACTAAAACAGTAACATGTGACTGCAGGATAATAAGTTAAGCTCAGCAGTACTCTGAGCACAGCTGCAGTGTCACGGAGTCAACAACAAATACTGGGTTCAAGCTTTTATGTTTTTAAAGAAAATGCTAAGCACTGTGAGTTTCTACAGATAGTAAAACTGTCAGTACTGGATTTATTCTGTTTTTGTCTAAATAAAAAAGGCTCATGTCTTTTTTCCCTGTTTTGCTGTTACAGATATGATAAGTCTTGGACACAAACATTTAAAGAAGCTGGTTCTGCTGCCTGGAATCGCGTCACTGGCAGTAGTCAGTCTGGTGAACAGCCGACTTCGGATCCTGACTCCTTTACAGAGGAGGAAGAACAAAGAAAAGGAAAAGGGAAATACACACAGGAAACTGCAGGAAGCAGCGTGGACAGTGTTTCAGAAAGCAGTAAGAACTTCAGCCAGCAGAACCAGAGCAGTCGTGGGAGAGGAAGTGACATCAGAAGCCCAGAAAGTCAGCATTCAGGAAGTTTATACAGTGTCAGAGAGCAGAACAGGAGTAGGCAGGTCAATAACACCAGTAATACACACAGGCAGCAGCACAGGGGCCACACGAGCACTTCCACCTCCAAACCACATAACAAACAGTACTAGATAAGCACCAAAGCAGCTCATCAATGCAGGACAGAAAGAGATAAGTGTTCAGTAGGAGACCAACACTTCTGCTTTAGTGACTCCACTGGCCACTTACTGAACAATAAAGCACTTCACAGTAAGTGTTGGCTTTTGGCCGTGTTCTGCTTTCTGCTTCTTTATAAAACTCTTTCAGAGCTGAACATAATGAACATGTGTGTGTTGAGATCTTTTATATTTTCTTCTAAAGTGTTAAATATCACATATACCGACTGCATTTGTAATAAATAATGTGTAATAAAATGACCCTTTAACCATAATAATCTTATTCAATACAAAAAAAGGTTTATAGTAAAAAGGTAAGAAAAGATGTAATCTAATGTTATAGTTGTTAATTACTTCTCACACCTGTACAATGTGGTCATAATAAACACAATTCTTTATCATGTGTGGACTCGAGGCATACTCGTGGTTTTTAAATGACTAAATTGCCAAGTTTACAGCTGATTATGAAGTCAATGTTCTTCACACTGATGAGACACAAATCTGTAATCAGATGACCGTGATGCGCTAATCTTACTAACAAACACTCGTCTCTAATTCCCTAAAATAAATAAGATCAAACTGAACAGAAGGAAAGTACCGACCCTAGCTGTACAGATACGGAGTTCCTCAGGGGTTAGTACGAGGAGAAGTAAAGATGTCCTGATCCGAGTTCACAGCGATCAGAATCTGATCAAAGGATCTTAAACTGATCAGTATCGGCTTTATGGAGAAGGAACAAACCCGGATTCTGTGTTTTAACATCAGCTGTTACACAGGGGTCGTAAACGGGGCACAGTCTGTGGCAGGACGTGACTGAGACGCGGGACGTGACTGAGACGCGGGACGCGACTGAAATGTCTGCAGTGTGGAAATATTTTAAATGGGAAAACAAAAGCATTACCATGAATTACATGTACAGAATGTTACTGTTACTTTGCCTGCTAGTCACATGGGTACAGTGTTGCCTACAGATTACAGTATTAGAGTTTAGCTACCGGCTTTTTTCACCGACACGCATGAAAGATGACGGAGAGATTTATTGTTACACTTAAAGGACTTTTCTAAATATTTGGTGACAAAAACCACAAGCTTTGCCCTGCAGTTCACCGTTTTCTGCCACGCCCATTTTGAGGAGTTTGTTTCTTCCTCCTTTGTGTTAGAGCTTCTGGTGCGACAGGGGAGCCATTACTTTAGATTCTGAGCAGAGTGTAAACACACGTACAGTATGAGTAGCATAATAAGCTCAGTGAGAGGCTGCCATAATAAATGGAAGAAGAGGAGAATTTCACGTTTTTACAAACACAACACAAAACAATCCGAGTGCTGTGAGGTGACGTACAACATGTAACTACCACCTTCCAAAGTGGGCTACTGCTGTGGGCTCTGAGCATAAAGCAGCTACGCTAACTAACTAAACATCCCAACAAGCCATGTAACGTTAACTAGCTGACGCACTCGCGCTGAAGGTAAAGTGTTCGTCTCACCTGACAGCTTCACAAGCAGCCACTGTTTCAGCTCCACCTGAGCCTCAGACCTGAGCCGTTTCTCTGGGGAAAGCTCTTTACACACACGGCCCGACGCAATAAACTACATGAAAGGGGGAATTTAATACAGCATTAATATTCACATTAAAGGCCCTGTGATTATGGGAGCATTCCACAAAAACAATCACATAACGACGGAGTCGACAAGTGGTGCTGAGCTGGTGCTTATTCTTTACTAAAGAGGAAGGAAAAGGAAACTCTGGGTTCCTGCTGTCCTGAGAAAGAGGAGAGAAACGCTGGGAGTTTCACTGCTCGCTTCAGGAGTTGAAACTCTCTCAGTCTATAAACTCTATCCATCTTCACCACATCACAAAGTAGGCTACAGACCGGGGCGTCATTGCCGAGCTCCTCTCCTGTTAATTTCCACCACACTGACGTGCCTGGATCGTCTCTCTGTTCTGCTTATTGCCGTTACGCCTCAGCAGCGCCGCCATCTTGGTACTTAGACGTGAACCAGCAACATGCCGGGCTAGAGATGAAGATATATTCTGGCCATAACTTCCTTAATAATAAACATATTTTCTTATGTAATGGCTCAGTTTAAAGCTCAAGGCAAATGTCATGTAGCCAGCACTACGAAACAATGATTTAATTATCAATAAAAAACTGCCTTTTATCAGCAGTAAAACTTGTGAATCCAGATTCTAAAACTCAGTGTAGGTCACGACAAATATTACATCAGCAGTTTATTATTTTAATGATGATTGCTTTAGAAACATTAGACATCAGCTAGTATTTTATGAAGTTATGAATCGTGTTAAGTTCAGCTTATTAACACTTTAAATGAGGTGTTAAGTTTGATGACGATGATTAAGCTTCAATACGATTATTCTCATAACCTCATGGTTATAATTCATTTGTAACATCAGCATTTAAACACAGACACTTTTGTCCTGATGCTTTCTTTCCCATTACTACTGCAGTGTGCAGCGCTGGAATAATCAACACATTTCTACTGATTGCTGTGAGGGGTTATTAATTGCCCCGCCCTGCTGTAATTCTAGTTAAACACAAGACAATATAAATCTTACAGTTTGAAGATGAGGAGGGAATCAAACACTGAGGGCACAACTTCAGGCTTTAAGCAGACGGTTTGTCCTGTGAAATGGACGTCCTGATCTTTAAACTGTTTCCTGCAGAGAACCGAACGGTCCGGGACTTCGAACCTCTCTCCTCCGAGCATCCTGGCACTTTCTCCTAATCTCCTTACCGCAGGGAAACCTCCATTAAAATCAGGAATATTACTGTGTAATCATGTTAGAACTCACACAAGACATCATTCTGGTGCTTCAGGTTCGACGTCACATCGCTGTAGATGTTAATATTCAGTGTTCGTAGCTGCAGTACTTTCATTCCACTGTGAAAAATAATGATGAAAAATAAATCTTCATATAAATATTTTGTGTATTTTATGAATGTACTTCTTGTGTTAATGTAAAACTGCTGAGTCGTGCGAGAATCCCGTCAGTGTCACAGGCTAGTAAACATGCTGTACATTACACTGACACACATCATGTGAAGATGAGAAAATACACATCTTACCTGAGCGTACTGCAGGTTATTTACCTGTGACAGGTGAGTCCCTGTTTTCTAGTCTCAACATTTCTCATGTTGTTGTAGTCAAAGGCTGCAAAATATTGAAACATTTTCTACGTTAGTCTCATTTCGCAAACAAAATGTTAGAAAAATCAAACTTGTTTCCAAGAAAATAAATGTTGCTTTTCCACACAAACTGCGTCTTTAATGTGAAAGTGTTCATTTATGGGACAGTCATTCAAAAATATATTGTTGGATGAAAAAACCATAAAGACACGTCATGCTGTATGTGTAAAGCCCTTAACCCTGTCGTGTTGTTGTTTCCCCTCCACAGATTGGTAAGAGCAGCAGTACCACATCGCCCAAACACCCCGTCTTACACACAGCACAGTTTACTGCATGGGTTTGTACACTGACAGACGAACTCCGGCACTGACGTGGTCTTAGAAAATCAGTCAGATAAATTTCAGACTAAATTATAACCCACACAGCTAAACAGCCAATAAAATGAGCTCTTTAATGAGATATATCCTGTTTGTGTTGTGTATTGATAAGCTACACTCATTTTAAGTTGAATGAGACACACTGCAGTCTCGAACCCGTGCTGCGACGCCTCTGACCATCCGGCTGATCTCTAAACTCTGACCTCTGCAGGTAACCTGTGTGTTACTTAAATGGCACAGGGCAGGAATCCCGATACCCAGGGGATTAAACATTTGCATGGAAATATCCAAGAACCTGCAAGCAACCACACTACAAGAAACTGGACCACAGCCGAGACACCTCACAAACCATCAGGACAAATACTGTAACACGTCACATCCACACCTGCACAAACCGCTCACGCTCATTCTGATCGTTCTGCTCTCTCAAACTCCACATCCCAGGAACACACACGGCATGACAACACGGCCCCACAGGAACACTAACACAGCTTCGATATAACTCTCACACAATACGTAGGAACTGACCACACCCAAAGACCACTAATACCAAAACACAAACATCCAAAAAGCTACCAATGACAGTACAACTCATTAATGCAAAGGCAATCAATGACAAGGTCAGAACATGCAATTCCAAAACAATGAAAAACACTTCTACATACTGTACATACACTAAACAAAACAGCAACAGCAACATTAGCACAGCTACACAGGACGGCCTCACACACTACTGCGCCTCCCTCAGGTCCAATGCAGTAGAGCACAATAGCAAAGCCTCGTGGATGGAGGAAGAGGAACAGACAGACAGCATTACACTGATGCCTTTAGAGCAGATAACGGCTGCAGATCTTACACAATAATAAAGAAAACACACAGCTGGAAAGCATCTGGTGTTGATGGTACACAACTTATAGTACAAGAGATTTACCACCATGCAGCCGCTCAATGCACAACGTTTTACACACATTATACAAAACCCACAAGACACACTGCAGTTCCTAACAGAGGGCATCACACACACGAAACCAAACACAAAGACACCACAGATCCTGCAAGTTACAGCCCCATCACATGACTAATCTGCATTTCTTTGGACTGTGGGAGGAAACCCACACATGCACGGGGAGAACATGCAAACTCCACACAGAAAGGCACCCTGGATGACCCGGGGATCGAACCCAGGACCTTCTTGATGTGAGGTGACAGCGCTAACCACCGCATCACCGTGCCGCCCTTTTCCTAAAATTTTTTTTACATTTTTAAAAAACTTTAAATTTAGGTTTAACAACGTTCTACAACACAAAACATAAAGATCCCACCAAAAAGAATAAAAAATAAACTGGGCCATTGTCCAGATGAACAGAAAATAAATTAAACCATTAATAAAAATTTAATCAGCATCCATTTTCATCCAGTTCTGTATCATAGTAAATGTAATATCTGTGGCTCTGGAAATTGTAATATTTTATAGAATAAACAGTTTCAGATTCATCTTAAAATGTATTGACACATTTATTAATAAAAAAGTTACTGAATAATTGAAGCTCTAAGCTCAGCAATCGGTTCAATCCAAGGCTGTAAAAAATCCCTTTGTACACAAACTCTTCTGCCCCGACGGGGAGCTTCTACTGAACCTGGCATCTGATACTGATATGTGGACACGACTTTCACCAAGCTGCACTGAGCCGGGATCGACAGCTGCATCCAGCACAACGCTGTCACCCTGAACATCAAGTGAACAGGAAAAGGATGTGAGATGTAAGCTGCTGTTTTAGACACGTTTGTTCACGTGAAGCCTGACAGGGGCTCGTGTACACAAAATGGTAGCAATGCAGCTTAAATAGCTTATAAACCTTAAATATCACACTCAGTGTAAAGCAGCCTTAAGAGCTGTAACTGACAATAATGAACAAACTCCTCCTAAATGAACGTTTATGTAATCTACACAACTTTCTGACTGAACGTCCTCCAAATTACATCATCAGGAGGATGACCGCAGGAACTGTTAATGTTATTTATTATACTGCGGCACAGTGAAGACTGACTGTGACAGGACACGATGCTGGAAAGCCCAGAAAATACAGAGGTTTAAAGAGGGACGTTTTCATATCACACATGTTGGGTAGAAAGGAAGATAATGCATCATTTTATTTATGTGAATAATGAATGAACTGGTTATATTGCCTGGGCAGAGACGCTACTGAGTAACTCCCATTAATGTGTCGCAAATATATTGTGATTAAAGAAAACAAATTCTCTTTATTTTATTCAACAGATATTGATGTTCAATAAAACTTTTTTAAAGTTTAATTGAAGTTTATCATTTGTAAATGCATTTGCATGAAAATGGAGATAAAAGTATGTGTGAAGTTTTCAGTTCTCTTGTAAACTTACAAATGAACAAAGAAGTGACACCTACAGTAGTCATGTAAATACTGGCTGCATAAACATCTACAAAGTAATGAGCTAACACGGTAATCCAGCTCCACCAGCAAGACCATGCTAATGCACCAGCTTCACTAACGATTAACCATGCTAACTTATTTAGCGGAGACTAGCTGAGCTACCTAACTTATTTAGCGGAGGCTAGCTGAGCTAGCTAACTTATTTAGCGGAGGCTAGCTGAGCTAGCTAACTTATTTAGCGGAGGCTAGCTGAGCTAGCCAGCAGGACAAAAGTAGCAAAGTTGCTTAAAAATGAGCTCTCTCCTCCACCCACAAGTGCTGCCTCAGGCTTTATGATGGTGATTTGCTTATAATCCAGAATGATATGAAGAGAGATCAGATGAATTGCAATTAGTCAGAACTTTGTTCTGAAACAGAATTTATAATAAAGGCAAAAGTGATGACTAAGTGGCTCGGGGAACAAAACATTGAAATGTTGGGTCCAGGAAACTCCCCAGACTTTAATCCCATTGAGAACTTGCGGTCAATCCTCAAGAGGCGGGTGGACAAACAAAACCCCACAAACTCCAAGCAGTGATTATGCAGGAACGGGCTGCCATCAGTCAGGATTCGGCCCAGAAGGTGATTGACAGCATGGCAGTGTGAATTGCAGAGGTCATGAGAAAGAAGGCCGACACTGCAAATACTGACTCTTTGTAATTGTCAATAAAAGGCTTTGACACTTATGAAATGTTTGTAATTATACTTCAGTGTACGACAGAAACATCTGGCAAAAAGATCTAAAACACTGAAGCAGCAAACTTTGTGAGAACCAACACTGTGTCATTCTCAAAACTTTTGGCCCCTTTTTTGTACTGAACACCTCCCTGTCTTTACATTACAGTGTAATTATTCGCAACTCTAAAAAGGTTGTTTATAACCAAAGAATTACAGGGAGTGCAGAATTATTAGGCAAATGAGTATTTTGGCCACATCATCCTCTTCATGCATGTTGTCTTACTC
>JAQQZR010000037.1:940935-951732 GCA_030068235.1 Notoglanidium macrostoma | reverse complement strand
CCCCCGAATGACTATCTATCTATCTATCTATCTATCTATCTATCTATCTTTATAAAAAAAAAAGATTTTTTTATTTTCAATCTACTTGTTTATTTATATTTTTTTCTCATTCATTCATTTACTGATTTGTCTATTTATGAAAATTTCATTATTGGTTTTTCCTAGCGCCAATGCGAAAATAAAGTTAATGTTAAAGTCTCTCTCTCTCTCTCTCTCTGTCTCTCTCTCTCTCTGTCTCTGTCTGTGTCTCTCTCTCTCTCTCTCTCCCTCTCTCTCTCTCTCTCTCTCTCTCTCTCTGTCTGTGTGTGTCTCTCTCTCTCTGTGTGTGTGTCTCTCTCTTTGTCTGTCTGTCTCTTTCTCTGTCTGTCTTTCTGTCTGTCTCTCTGTCTCTCGCGCTTGCTCTCTCTCTCTCTCTCTCTCTCTCTCGCTGTCAGGATGAACTGGAGTTGTTAGTGAAAGAAGTTGCACAGATTGAGGGTAACACTTCTCTAAACCTTACTAAACACACACACATACCTGAATACCTGTCTTTAACGGTTTTGCTGTGTGTGAAGCTCAATTTCAACTTCTTAAGGTCTTTAAGAGTGCATTAATGACTGTGTGTGTGCGTGTGTGCGCGCAGCTAAGGATGTGACCTACATCTGTCCGTTTGTGGGAGCTGTACGCGGCATACTGACTGTAACCAACTACAGACTGTTCTTCAGATCAGTTAACCGGGTAACACACACACACCTACACAAATTCGTTAGCATTATACAAGTTTATCATGAATGTTAATGATGGAGTGTAGAGCTCAGACCTGTGTGCGCATGGGTGCATGTGTGTACAGGAGCCTGTGTTTCTGTTGGATCTCCCTCTCGGTGTGATCAGCAGAATTGAGAAGATCGGAGGAGCTTCCAGCAGAGGAGATGTCTCTTATGGCCTCGTCTGCAAGGTGTGTGTGGGGGTGGGGGGGGGGGTTTAGTTAATATCTCACAGCTTTTTAGTTAATCTCTCTCTGCAGTCTCTGTTTGTGTGTGTGATGAGGAATGAGTGCAGCAATGATGGAACCGTTAAAGTTCTGTGCTTTATATCTGTGTATGTGTGTGTGTCTGCGTGTGTGTGTAGGACATGAGGAACTTGCGGTTTGTCCATAAGCAGCCAGACGACTCATTAAAGAAATCAGTGTTTGATGTGATGAGCAAGTTTGCCTTCCCACTGTCCAACAACCTAGTGAGTGAGTGAGTGAGTGAGTGAGTGGTAAAGTTTCATTTATACCCCTGCGTGTGTGTCCCTTCGTGTGTCCCTCTGTCCTCAACCCACTTTACCCATGATCACACACACACACACACATACACACAGGATTTTTAGTTAACCCCTCTCTCTCTCTCTCTCTCTCTCTCTCTCTCTCTCTCTCTCTCTCTCTCTCTGCAGTCTCTGTTTGCGTTTGAGTATAATCAGGTTTTCCCAGAGAACGGGTGGAAAGTTTATGATGCTCTGGCGGAGTACAAAAGACAGGTAGTATGTATGTATGTATGTATGTATGTATATCTCCTCCTCTCACCTCCCATACTTGGGAAGTGGTATGTGTCTTCCTCTACCAGATGCCTGGGAGTTTGAGGGTTCTGTGCAGAATCTTAGCTGTTCCTAGAACTGCACATTTTTGAACGGATATCTCAGCTTTTGTGCCTGGAATCTGTTGGAGCCGCTCTCTAGGTTTGGGAGTCACAGCCCGTGATTCTCCTATTACCACTTGAACCACTTCAGACTTCACCTTACACATCTGTTCCAGTTGTTCCTTCAGGCCTTGGTACTTCTCGATCCTCTCATGCTCCTTCTTACTGATATTACTGACAGCTGGGATTGCCACATCTATCACTACTGCTGTTTTCTGCTCCTTATCAACCACCACTATGTCTTGTTGGTTGGCCAGCAGCTGCTTATCTGACTGGAACTTAAAGTCTCACAGGATCTTAGCTTTGTTGTTCTCAATCACTTCCATCAGGAGATTCTATCCCATACATAGCACAGATGTTTCTGTACACTATCCCCACCGTCTTTGCACAGCCTGAACCTTGGGCCCTGCCTGCTGTGGTAGACCCCTGCCTCTACAGATCTGCTGCTTAGGGCTTGTTCTTGTGCTGCCATGATCAGAGCCTCTGTGCTGTCCCTCAGGCCTGCTTTTTCTAGCAACTGGTAGGATTTCCTGATGTCAGCCACTTCCTCTATCTGCCGGTGGTACATCCCATGGAGGGGCTTCTGTCTTCTGCTGCCTGAGACACTCCTTCATCAGTTTGTCTTGGGGGGCCACCTTCTTGATGTATTCACGTATGTTCCTTGTTTCATTCTGGATAGTGGCTCTGACACTCACTAATCCTCGTTCCCCCTTCTGTCCGTTGTTCATATAGTTCCAGGGAGCTGGACTTCAGATGGAACCCTCTGTGCATTGTGAGGAGTTTCTGTGTCTTGACATCAGTGGCATCTATTTCCTCCTGTGGCCAGTTCAGTATTCCAGCTGGGCATCTGATGGTTGGTAGGGCGACATGTTGATGGCTTGGATCTTATTCCTACCATTTAGCTGTCTTCTGAGCACCTGCCTGACTCTCTGGAGATATTTAGCTGTGGCTGATCTCCTCATAACCTCATCCTGATTGTTATTAGCCTGCATGATATGAAGGTACTTGTAGCTGTCCTGTATATCTGCTATTTTGCCCTCTGGTAACTCCACTCCCTCAGTCCTGATCATCTTCCCTCTCTTGGCCACCATACGTCCGCATTTATCCAGTCCAAATGACATCCCAAGTTTCAAGTTTTATTGTCATATATAGATAACAATGAAGCATCATTACCCGTAATGAAATTCTTAGACCCGTGTTCCCCCCCCAACTTTACATAAACATTTAGAAAAGTAAACAGATAAATTTTAAATAATATAAAATAAAATATAAACAAATAATGCAGTGAGATATTTATAATGTGGTGTGCAAAATTGTGCAGTGAGGATTTAAAGTGGCATTTGTTTAAAGTGACATTGTGAAGAGTCCAGTAGTTGTGGTGAGTGTATATTGGTGTGTGCAGAATGTCAGCAGTTCAGAAGCCTGATGGCTTGTGGGTAGAAACTGTCTCTGTGTCTGCTGGTGCGGGTCTGGATGCTCCTGCACCACGAGCGTGAAAAGTCTGTGGCTGGGGTGGCTGGGATCAGAGAGGATCCGCTGCATCTTCCTCCTACAGCGCTGTCTGTAGAGGTCCTGCATGGCTGGCAGTTCAGTGCTGGTGATGCGCTGTGCTGATCTCACCACCCTCTGGAGAGCTTTGCGGTCCAGAGCGTTACAGCTACCATACCAGGTGGTGATACAGCCAGACAGAATACTCTCGATTGTGCATCGGTAGAAGTTTGTGAGTATTCTGGACTCCATGCAGAACCTTCTCAGGCGCCGCAGAAAGAAGAGCCGCTGTCTTGCTGCTTTTGTGATCACATCAACGTGGTGTGACCAGCTCAGATCCCCGCTGATGTTGATTCCCAGGAATGTGAAGTAGCTGACTCTCTCCACCTCTGCTCCCTCGATATGGATGGGGGTTTGGCCTCCTCCCTGCAGTCTCCTGTAGTCCACGATGAGCTCCTTAGTTTTGCTTACATTGAGCAGCAGGTTGCTGTCGTGGCACCATAATGTCAGGGCTCTCACCTCTGCCCTGTATGCCGACTCATCTCCATCAGGAATGCAGCCGATGATGGTGGTGTCGTCTGCAAATTTGTTGATGGTGTTGGAGCTGTGTGTTGCTGTACAGTCATGGGTGAACAGGGAGTACAGCAGGGGGCTGAGCACGCATCCCTGGGGGGCACCAGTGCTAAGTGACAGTGTGGATGAGGTGATGTTGCCGATCCGAACCACCTAAGGTCTGTTTGTCAGGAAGTCCAGGATCCAGCTGCACAGGGAGGAACTGATGTTCAGGTCACGGAGTTTCATGACAAGTCTCGATGGTATGATGGTGTTGAAAGCGGAGCTATAGTCGATGAACAGCATCCGCACGTATGTGTTTTTCTGGTCCCAGTGGGAGAAGGCAGTGTGAAGTGCAATTGCTATTGCATCGTCTGTAGATCTGTTACACCTGTAGTCAAACTGGAGTGGATCAAGTGAAGCAGGGAGTAAAGATGTGATGTGAGCTTTGACTATGTGCTCAAAGCACTTCATGGCAACGGAGGTGAGTGCTACTGGGCGATAGTCATTTAGGCAGCTCACATTGGTTTACTTTGAGACAGGGATGATGGTGGTCCTCTTAAAACATGTTGGGACAGCAGACTGGAGCAGGGAAAGGTTAAAAATGTCTGTGAAGACATTTGCTAGTGAAAACACGACCTGGGATGTTGTCTGGTCCAGGAGCTTTCCATGTGTTTACTTTCCTGAAGTATTTACACACGTCTGCCTGAGATATCTAAGGAGGGCAGCTGTCCTCTTATAGCAAAAGCTCCTGAGATAGGTGTTTATCAAAGCGTGCATGGAAGGTGTTCAGCTCATCAGGTAGAGAAGCAGTTACCTCCTCCTCTCTGCAGCTCTTTCCCTTGTAGTCTGTGATTTTCTTCATTCCACTCCACATGTTCCTGATGTTGGAGTTGCTGTAGCAGGATTCCACCTTTTCCCTGTACTGTCCCTTGGCTGTTTTTATTGCTTTTCTGAGCGCATACCGGGATGTTTTGTACTCACTTGGGTCTCCGGATTTAAAGTCTGCAGTCTGCAGTCTGCGTTGTGCCGACCTCTCCGTTAACCCACGGCTTCTGGTTGATGTAAGTCCATACATTATCCTGCGGTACGACGTCATTGATGCATTTGTGAATAAAGTCCGTTACGTGCTCATCGTAGTTGTTGATGTTGCTGACAGCGGTTGATGTTGTTCCCAGTCCGTGATGTTGAAGCAGTGACGCAGGGCGCTGTCTGATTGGTCGGTCCAGCGCTGAACCGAACGCGTCATAGGCTGCTCGCGTTTCAGCTTCTGCCTATAGGCTGGCAGCAGCAGGACCGAGGGGTGATCTGATTTGCCGAAGGCCGGTCGGGGGCGGGCTTTGTAGGCATGTGCGTATGGAGTGTAAACATGATCCAAGATGTTCTCACCACGCGTTGGAAAGTTTATGTGCTGGTGAAACTTCGGCAGAACTTTCTTCATGTTGGCTTTATTAAAGTCGCCAGCCATGATAAAAGCAGCCTCCGGGTGTAACGTTTCCTTCCGGTCGATAACATCAAACAGTTCATCCAGTGCCCGTGTGGTGTCGGCGTGGGAGG
Organism: Notoglanidium macrostoma; assembly: GCA_030068235.1. Taxonomy (NCBI): domain Eukaryota; kingdom Metazoa; phylum Chordata; class Actinopteri; order Siluriformes; family Auchenoglanididae; genus Notoglanidium; species Notoglanidium macrostoma. Next base: position 946,480 of record JAQQZR010000037.1, on the reverse strand, counting down.
AAATATAAAAAATATATATTCTGTACCGCTGTAAACTCCCTGGGCAGATAAAAAGGTCTGCATCTGATCATAAGATGTTCAAGATCAGGCGAGCACCCCGAAGAAACTGTCTGTACATCAGCACACCACCGTTTCTTGGTCATTACACACACGCCACCTCCCCTGCCTTTTCCCGAGTCCATTTTTCTATCCCGGCGGTGAATGGAGAATTCCTCAGGGACAATGGCCGAGTCAGGGACGGAACGGTGCAGCCATGTCTCTGTGAAAACAAAGACGTTGCAGTTCTTAGTGTCCCTGTGAAAAGTTATCCTGGCCCTTAGTTCATCCAGCTTGTTTTCCAAAGACTGGACGTTCGCTAGAAGAATGCTGGGAAGCGGGGTGCGGTGTTGTCTGTTCCTCAGCCTGACCAGGGTCCTGGCTCTTTTCCCCCTTTTTCTCCGGCTTTTTACCTGCCCAGGTAGCCAAGGTAAGTCACCTCCATTCACAAAAAAGTCGGTCTGTGAAGGTCCCAATGTCTTCGTTGTAGATTCTGATGAGGTGGATCAGTGAGTAAAATGTGTATGTGTATAGCTTGTGTGTGTGTGTGTGTGTGTGTGTGTGTGTGTGTGTAGGGTCTGCCCAATGAGAGTTGGAGGATCTCGAAGGTGAATGATCATTATGAGTTGTGTGACTCGTACCCCACTACACTGGTTGTCCCAGTAACCATTACCGATGATGAACTGCGCCGTGTTGCAGCCTTCAGGGCCAGAGGTCGTATTCCGGTCAGTGACATAATCACCTTCGCACCCAGTCTATCTGAGTGTGTGTTTGTATGATAGACTGTTTCATTCTTGCGTGAGTCACATTAAAGTGGAATGGTCCATTCAGTGACATCACCAACTCAGAGCTCTTGGGGGTATGTATGTGTGTGTGCACATGTGTGTGTGTGTGTGTGTATGTGTGTATTTGTGTGTAGGTGTTGTCATGGCTGCATCCACAGAGTCAGGCGGCAGTGGTACGGTCGGGCCAGCCCATGTCGGGGGTGAGTGGGAAACGCAACAGAGACGATGAGAAGCTGCTGCAGGCCATCATGGACGCCAACGCACAGTCTCATAAACTGTTCATCTTTGATGCTCGACCCAGCAGCAACGCTGCAGCTAACAAGGTCTCACACGCACGCACGCACACGCACACACGCACACACACACACGCACGCACGCACATGCACATAATCACACTCACACATATATATACATACACACACGTGTGCACACACACATACATAATCACACACATGATCACGCACAAACAGTCTGTGTGGCTGAAAGTATGTGGACAGGTGACCATCACACCTCTGTGTGGTTCCTCCCCAAACCTGTTCCAGCATGACGATGCCCCTGTGCACAAAGCAGCTCCATGCGGACATAGTGTTCAGGTTAAGGTTGGATTGGAAGAACTGGAGTTTCCTGCACAGAGCCCTGACCTCAACCCCACTGAACACCTTTGGGATGAATTGGAACTGGAGCTTCCTCGACATCCCAACATCAGCACCTGACCTCACTAACACTCCTGTAGCTGCATGAACACAAATCCCCACAGCCTCGCTCCGACATCTAGTGGGAAGCCAAACAGCAGCATTGAGCGCATTATAACTGGAAAGAGGAAGAACATCTCCATATTAATGCCCATGGTCGTTGGCTGTATAGTGTATACACACACATACACATGCATGCAATATTTATGCACAAATGTGCTCACAAACACACACATACATATATAAGCACATAACAGCAACACGATTTTAACTCCTCAAAACCACGCCCACTTCATACATCACTGAGAGACTGTGTGTATGTGTGTGTGTGTGTGTGTGTGTGTGTGTGTGTGTGTAGATGAAGGGAGGGGGGTATGAGAGTGAGGATGCGTATCAGAATGCTGAGCTCGTCTTCCTCGATATACACAACATTCATGTGATGCGTGAGTCGCTACGGAAACTAAAGGAGGTGGTCTACCCCAATATTGAGGAATCTCATTGGCTGTCCAACCTCGAGGCTACTCATTGGCTGGAGCACATCAAGGTAAAGCTTATTACACACACTCACACACAAAGTAACTGTTTTTTCAACCAGTTTAAGATCTGAACCATGATGTCATTGGTGGTGGGCGTGTCCTAGTGTCTTCCGTAAAAGTAATAAGAGTGTAGAATTCCACATGCAGTACTTCATTCTTGTATGGTTCTGATGCGCATACACATACACATAGCACTTCTGTCATCCTAATCTCTTTTATGTTGTCTTATTTTTTTTTTACCTTATGGCCTGATTATACCCCCGCTCAGACAGGATATTTCTGGAATTCTGGAAGTCCGTCATGTCAGTAATATTTTACAGAGAGATTATGGTGTATTTTCTCTTTAAACTGAGCAATGAAATGGCATGATGTTTAACATCACCTTGTGTCCTGTGGGAGAAGAGGTTTAAAATAGGGAACAACAAAATATAGGTTTATATTAGGTTTATTCCTAGGGTTTAGAGGGAAGTTATTGAGTTCTGCGCACAAATACACACCACAGACGAGTTAAGGTCACATGACATAGTAATCATTAAGCATGGCCACACTCCCTACAACGTAAAGATCAAAACATTCATTATGTGTGTGGTATCCGTGGAGTGTGGAGTGTGATGAGTGTGTGTAAATGAAGACACACCCATGTGTGTCTTTCACACACATCACTTTTCACCTGTTACTCCATCACAGTCACTACACCTGTCTTCTGAATACATAACTCAGCACACGTGTCTGGAAATCTGTGTGTGTGTGTGTGTGTGTGTATGTGTTTGTGTAGGTGATTTTAGCGGGTGCAGTGCGGATAGCAGAGAAGGTGGAGTGCAGTAAGACATCGGTGGTGATCCACTGCAGTGACGGTTGGGACAGAACCGCTCAGCTCTCCTCTCTTTGCATGCTGATGCTCGACTCACACTACAGAACCATCCGAGGGTTCCAGAACCTCATCGAGAAGGAGTGGGTCAGCTTCGGACACCGCTTCCAGCAGGTACACACACGTGCACACACACACAGACATGCATACACACATACTGTTATGTTTTATTTATATAGGCCTTTTTCAGTGGACATTGTCACAAAGCATGTTTACAGAAATCTGGATATAACACCAGATGTAGCAGTGTACAGAGCACAGAGCTTGCCACCAGGAACCTAAATGTCTTAAAGCATGCTCACTAAATAGAGTTACACTAATTATGTTAAGCTGTCAGAAAAGACTGTAACGAGAGGAAGACGGCAAGAATGGCAACAAGCACTTGACGAGTCATGTCAGTTGTCAGTCAGGGTGTTGTTAGGAGGAAGCTAGTGTCACAAAGCACATCACGCACACGCACACGCACACACACACAGACACACACACCAAGAGAGAGACCAATATGTTAGCATTTACAAAAGTTAATTAGTTACACTAAGTCAGCTTGGGGTGTGTGTGTGTGTGTGTGTGTGTGTGTGTGTGTGTGTGTGTGTGTGTGTGTTTCATACAGAGGGTGGGTCATGGTGATCAGAACCACACTGATGCGGACCGCTCCCCCATCTTCCTGCAGTTCATTGACTGTGTGTGGCAGATGACACAGCAGGTCAGTTACCATGGTAACTGTCCCTGAAACTTCACCCACTCCGGTGTTGATGTCTGATAATAATTGTGACACTCAAATGTGTGTGTGTGTGGGGGTTTGCATGTGTGTATGTATGTGTGTGTAGTTCCCTGCAGCATTTGAGTTTAATGAGTACTTCCTGTTGACGTTGCTGGATCACCTGTACAGCTGTCTGTTTGGAACCTTTCTGTTTAATTCGGAACAGGAGAGACTTGCTGAGGTGAGTGTGTGTGTATTTGTGCGTGCGTCTATATATATATATACATATATATATACATGAATGTGCGCTTGTGTGTGTGTGTGTGTGTGTGCGTGTGCGCATCCTTGTAGGAGGCACAGAAGCGCACCGTGTCTCTCTGGTCGTTCATTAACAGTCAGTGGGAGGAGTTTGTGAATCCTCTGTATGTCGACTACGACACACACGTGCTATTTCCCTCCGTCTCCATCCGACACCTAGCACTGTGGACCTTCTACTACATCCGCTGGAACCCCCGTCTCAGACCGCAGGTACTCACACACTGGTTAAGGCAGTTTCACCCTACTTTAGTAATTTACAGTATTTACCAAACTGTGCGTGTGTGCGTGTGTGTGTACAGGAGCCATTGCATCAACGCTATAAAGAGCTGCTTGCTAAGAGGGCGGAGCTTCAGAAACGAGTGGAGGAGCTTCAGCGTGAAGTAGCCAATCGAGCATCTGGGTCTTCTGAGAGGGCGGGGTCACCCACTCCCCCCACCCCCACTATTCAGACCTTCATATGATTGGCTTTTCTCTCTGTCTGTCTCTCTCTCTCTATTTACCTCTCATCCTTTCTCTGATCAGTCTTAACTAAACACACACTAATACGAACAGCTAATTTAGCATTTTAGCTCACTAAAGTTTAACCCTTAATGCACTAGTACTACTTTAACCAACAGTACAATAGATTTTAGTTGTATTTATATAAACCCTGCCCTTTCTTCAAAGGACCCAGTCACATGACCAAAACCAGCATGGTCCATAAATGCATATTTACATTACTATTGTAAGTTATAAAACACTGACTAACTAATTCTTTAAGAGTAAAGTGAGAATGTTAGGGTGCGGTCACACCACACTACAGAGCCAATGAAAGGGCACACAACAAGGCTAATTAGCATATTTATTACTTTAGGATTATCATAATATGGGTCTGTCACTGAGTGAGTAAGTACCATGTAACATCACTGGCGAGCTGGAGTTATATTTTACCTGTACACACTCATATTACTGCTTCCATTAACATTCCCCTGTAGCCTGAATAAATTATTATAACCTGTGTGTGTGTGTGTGTGTGTGTGTGCGCGCGTCTGTGTAAGTGAGAGTGAGCGAGAGAGAGATAATATGCATTAGAAGGGTCTCGGGGTTTACTGTACAGTTTACTGTACTGCACAGAGTCCTTTATGGATCATTTCATTTTATTTACTAATATAATTCTTTTTTGCTTTAGATTACAATTTACCTGAAAAATATAACTGCAATAACTGCTTGGATGGTGTTAATAAAGCTTCACTGTGAAATGATTAAAAATAAAATGAGAAGGTTTATCAGTCTAAAGTTGTCTCCAGCTCCATATTAGCACTGTGGAAATCTTTATAAAGACATGTTATAAGGATGTCATATATTTGTATGTTTATTCTTTGTACCACTAAACGGTCGAGTTTCACCACAAAGTCAATAATGAGGAATGTTCTATAATTAATTAAGTAATCCTTTATTTACCAAGAAATCATTCAGCACAGCTTTATACATATATAAATATATATTCCTTTCCTTTTTATATATACACTGCTCACAAAAATCAAAGGAACACTATAAAGAAACACATTAGATACATCAGATCTCAATATGAAGTTGGATATCTATACAAATAACGACAGGGCAATGTCTTA
>JAQQZR010000037.1:930388-940835 GCA_030068235.1 Notoglanidium macrostoma | reverse complement strand
GTGGCCATGGAAGTGATTGGAACACCTGAATTTAATTATTTCGATGGATGAGTGAATACTTTTGGCAATATAGTGTAAGTATAATCTATTTTCCAGCCTTGATGACGATGGTGGACAAATCCGAAGAATTTTCAATCTGTGTCACCCAATATAACATCCTCCAGCGTGGCCTTCAACAATGGCAGCGACACAAAAAAGAGGACCCCAAAATGCTCCCTGCATGTACATTATGTGGGTGAGGCAGGTGCAGATACAGGAGCATTAAAGAAGGAATTTTTAACTGTAATTTTTAAATTATTCATTACTTTAAATACTTCTCAACATCTTGGAATTCAGTTTTAAATTCTTACAGCAGGTATAAAGAATTTCATTCAGTTCCATTTATGATTTTTAGATTTTTAGTTGCTTTATTGCTGCTGCTTGCATGTAATATACTTACATTTCTTTTGGCAGACATGATGTCTAGATTTGAAACACATTTCTTTGAACCAAGCACTGACCAATAAGGAAAGAGTCCTATCTGCTCAATAACTGGCCTTGACCAATGTTACTAAGCATATCGTTACTGGAATTCTTTGACTGACTTGATTTTGTGTGCTTATTCTTATGACCTTTGGGGAAATCTTTGTTGTGAGCTTGGCCCAAGGAGGTCCACCAACCAATTTTATGGGTGACTGGTGCTATGCCTACCTTGCCAAAGGAGATTTTGACATATTGGTTTTCAATGCTGAAGATGTCACAGCTCAAGAAACCAGAGAATTGCTTACTAAGGTACATGTGTGTTAAAAATGGTTAGTCTAAATGTTATATTTCATTTACTTTGGCTATTTATTGCAATAAAGTGATGTTTCAGGTCACACATGCTACAGCAGAACTACCAAACCTTACAGATGACATACTGTAAATAAACAATTTGTTTCTCCAAAGAGCAGCCCTTTGTCACCCTTTATTAGAATGCCCACAACTTATAGACATACTGTATTTTGTTGCTGATGCATGCATGTTTTTTTATAGCCTGATGCAGACTTCATTATAGCAAACTGCACACCACACTTGAGTGAGAAAGGGACGAGAAGGCATACATTTGAAATGGACATTCTGAACAACTTCCAAGATTTTATGCAGGAGGCAGAAGACAATGGTAAGAGGCATCTTGATAAGACCTAACCATGACTACTTTTTCATCATTATTACCATCACTAGTGTAACAAAACATATAAATGTGATTTATTAATTTATTATGTCTGGACAATAATGCTCCTGAACGAGGTGACTTAATAGGTGAAAATGAGTAATTGGACACTGTGCCAGAGCCCAGTGCCAGAGGTCTCACAGTTCCAGGAATCCTTTAGTGACTCACTGATCAGGCACACAAACCAATACTGCCAAGTGAAAAATTAAAATTCACATAAAGTGTAACCATGACTGTCACACTGAGTCTCATGAAATCTGCTTCCCAACTGTCAGTGCCTGTACCAACACTGTAACGTTTCCAACTGCATACATGAAATCATATGCAGAATTTAAAAATGTTGTGGCTCTTGCTCTGCATTTTGGTAACACTTTTTCAAGAGTGTGAAACAGTGAAGATGGTGATTGCAAGGATTTACTGAGCACATGTTAACTGTTAACCTGTTACTTTACAGGTTGTTTACCGTTTAGGTATTTCTCAATAGTTTAAATGCATATTTACCACTAAATATGTACAATTTTAGCATATTGTTGCTGAGCATATCTCCATTACGGTAACTTTTACCGGAAAAGGGAAAAAAATGTTCTTATAATGGTTAAGAAATCATTGGCCCATTCTTTAAGAAAGTTTCACTAAATGCAAAGGGAAGCTTGTGTTTAGATATAATGTTAGAAGATTGTTCCCTTCAGAATGTTTTAGTACACTTTAAATTATTACTTTTTTGTATGTAAAGTATACCTTTTATGTAAAATTGACATACAGAAGCTACTTGCATTAATTGTCAAGGAATTGCTGTATGCAAGTTTTTCAAGTTTTCAAGTTTTATTGTCATATACAGATAACAATGTAGCATCATTACCCGTAATGAAATTCTTACACTCGTGTTCCCCACAACTTTACATAAACGTATATAAATTTTAAAAAGTAAAAAGAAGGTACAATAATAAGAATATAACATTAATAAAATTTGTTAAGCTTATTTAGTATTTACAAGTATTAACAGTGAAAAATAATGTAGTGAGGTATTTGGAATGTGGCATGCAAAATTGTGCAGTGAAGATTCAAGGTGGCATTTATTTAAAGTGACAATGTGAACAGTCCAGTAATTATGGTGGGTGTATATTGGTGTGTGCAGAATGTTAGCAGTTCAGAAGCCTGATGGCTTGTGGATACAAACTGTCTCTGTGTCTGCTGGTGCGGGTCTGGATGCTCCTGTACCTCCTGCCTGACGGCAGAAGCATGAAAAAACTGTGGCTCGGGTGGCTGGGATCAGAGAGGATCCGCTGCGTCTTCCTCCTACAGCACTGTCTGTAGACGTCCTGCATGGCCGGCAGTTCAGTCCTGGTGATGAGCTGTGCTGATTTCACCACCCTCTGGAGAGCTTTGCGGTCCAGAGCGTTACAGCTGCCATACCAGGTGGTGATACAGCCAGACAGAATACTCTCGATGGTGCATCGGTAGAAGTTTGTGAGTGTTCTGGAGTCCATGCCAAACCTTCTCAGGCGTTGCAGAAGAAGAGCCTCTGTGCTTTTGTGATCACGCCAACGTGGTGTGACCAACTCAGATCCTCGCTGATGTTGATGCCCAGGAATCTGAAGCAGCTGACTCTCTCCACCTCTGCTCCCTCGATGTGGATGGGGGTGTGGCCTCCTCCCTACAGTCACCTGTAGTCCACGATGAGCTCCTTGGTTTTCTTGACGTTGAGCCACAGGTTGTTGTCTTGGCACCATGATGGGCTCTCACCTCTGCCCTGTATGCCGACTCATCTCCATCAGAAATGCAGCCGATGATGGTGGTGTCGACTGCAAATTTGTGTGTTAGAGCTGTGTGTTGATGTACAGTCGTGGGTGAACAGAGTGTACAGTAGGGGTCTGAGCACACATTCATGGGGGGCACCAGTGCTAAGTGACAGTGTGGATGAGGTGATGTTGCCGATCCGAACCACCTGAGGTCTGTCTGTCAGGAAGTCCAGGATCCAGCTGCATAGGGAGGAATTGATGTTCAGGTCACGGAGTTTCATGAAAAGTCTGGATGGTATGATGGTGTTGAAAGCGGAGCTGTAGTCGATGAACAGCATCCGCATGTATGTGTTTTTCTGGTCCAGGTGGGAGAGGGCAGTGTGAAGTGCAATTGCTATTGCATCGTCTGTAGATCTGTTAGGCCTGTAGGCAAACTGGAGCAGATCAAGTGAAGCAGGGAGTAAAGATGTGATGTGAGTTTTGACTATGCTCGCAAAGCACTTCACGGCAATGGAGGTGAGTGCTATTGGGCGATAGTCATTTAGGTAGCTCACATTAGTTTTCTTTGTGACAGGGATTGATGATGGTCCTCTTGAAACATGTTGGGACAGCAGACTGGAGCAGGGAAAAGTTAAAAATGTCTGTGAAGACATCTGCCAGCTCGTGGGCGCATGCTTTGAAAACACGTCCTGGGATGTTGTCTGGTCCAGGAGGTTTCCGTGCGTTTACTTTCCTGAGGTATTTACACACATCTGCCTGAGATATCTGAAGAGGGTAGCTGTCCTCTTCCAGCAAAAGCTCCTGAGATAGGTGTTTATCAAAGCGTGCATAGAAGGTGTTCAGCTCATCAGGTAGAGAAGCAGTTACCTCCTCCTCTCTGCAGCTCTTTCCCTTGTAGTCTGAGATGGTCTTCAGTCCACTCCACATGGTCGTGATGTTGGAGTTGCTGCAGCAGGATTCCACCTTTTCCCTGTACTGTCCCTTGGCCGTTTTTATTGCTCTTCTGAGTGCATACCGGGATGTTTTGTACTGACTTGGGTCTCAGGATTTAAAGGCTGCAGTCTATGCTCTGAGCGTTGCGCGGACCTCTCCGTTAACCCACGGTTTCTGGTTGGGTAAGTCCATACATTAACCCGCGGTACGATGTCATTGATGCATTTGTGGATAAAGTCCGTTACACACTCGGCGTAGTTGTTGATGTTGTTGTCAGCGGCAGTCGGGAAGACTTCCTAGTCCGTGATGTTGAAGCAGTGACGCAGGGCGCTGTCTGATTGGTCAGTCCAGCGTTGAACCGAAAGTGTCACAGGCTGCTCGCGTTTCAGCTTCTGCCTATAGGCTGGCAGTAGCAGGACCGAGGAGTGATCTGATTTGCCGAAGGCCGGTTAGGGGGCAGGCTTTGTAGGCATGTGCGTACAGAGTGTAAACATGGTCCAAAATGTTCTCGCCGCACGTTGGAAAGTTTACATTCTGGTGAAACTTCAGCAGAACTTTCTTCATGTTGGCTTTATTGAAGTCGCCAGCCACGATAAATGCAGCCTCTGGGTGTAATGTTTCCTGCCGGTCAATAACATCATACAGTTCGTCCAGTGGCCGTCTTGTGTCGGCATGGGGTGGAATATAAGCAGCGGTACAGAATACCGCTGTAAAATCATTGGGCAGATAAAAAGGTCTGCATCTGATCATAAGGTGTTCAAGATCAAGAGAGTACCCCGACGAAACTGCCTGTAGATCAGTACACCACCGTTGTACTGTCATTCATGGGTCATTGCACACACGCCACCTCCCCTGCATTTTCCCGAGTCCATTGTTCTATCCTGGCAGTGAATGGAGAATTCCTCAGGGACAATGGCTGAGTCAGGGACGGAAGAATCCAGTCATGTCTCTGTGAAAACAAAAACGTTTGCAGCTCTTAGTGTCCCGGTGAAAAGTTATCCTGGCCCTTAGTTCATCCAGCTTGTTTTCCAAAGACTGGACGTTCGCTAGAAGAATGCTGGGAAGCAGAGTGCGATGTTGTCTGTTCCTCAGCCTGACCAGGGTCCCGGCTCTTTTCCCCCTTTTTCTCCGGCGTTTTACCTGCCCAGGTAGCCAAGGTAAGTCACCTCCAATCATAAAAACGTCGGTCTGTGAAGGTACGGATTGCGAATTTTGTTGAATGTCCAGGAGAATTTGTCTGTCATAGGAGATGAGAGCATTGCAGGTAGTAAAGAAACTAAAAAATAACATGGCAAACATAAGAAAAACGCAAAGTCGAGGAGGGCACTGAGTGACGGCAGCCATCCTCACCGGCGCCATTTTGAAAAGATGTTGTACCATGGCACTGTACCATGTTCAAATAAATGTCTCTGCCAATTAGGATATCATTCTAAGAATTGATGAACCGGACAACTGGTGAAGGACTTGAAAATGAGCAACACAAACTGTAAAAAATCTACAAATTTGTAGCAGTGCAACAAAACATAATTGGAAACAATAAAACATAAAACTGACACATGCAAAAGTTTTGGCACCATTCCAATTGATCCACTGTGGTTTCCACCTAAGGTTTGGCAAGATGACAAGATATCCAAACATTCGCACATGCCACATTTTTTTTTCCCCCAATGTGTTAACTTCAGCAAATATATAAAAATCTAGTATATAAGTCTGCTCCCTGGAGATTTTCTGGTACCCTACTTTCACTTACAAAATCTATAAAAATTTGATTAGAAACAGAGTTGCCCTGGTCAAATTTACATAAGGTTGTATAAACAACAAACTCAACCAATAATCATAATCATAAAGTATTCTGTAAATATCTTTCTGGAATATCCATCCACTCCACCAAATATGATAATGTTGCACCTTAAAAGAAATAAGTGAGTAACTGATTTTAAATTTCACTCAACCATTTGCTAGTTGATTGTATTTATTAATAAATATCTTTTAGAGATATTAAACTGGAGCCATAGCTACACGTGAATTTCAAATTTTTTTTGCATATCATACATTAAAGTTTAACATGAAATAAAAAACCAACCTGGTTAATTTATGATTAGTGTCCACATGGACACTTGGACAGTGGCCTTGGACAGAGTATTGCCTTCTTACAATGCATCCCAGATTGGTCATCCTGGCTAAGACTCCAACAAAATCCAGCCTATGCATTGCAGCTTTAATTTGTTCCTGAACACGATGACCTTGGGCCTGCAAACAGCCTTTAACAAGTCTATAGCCTACATGTGGTATACTTGCTTTAAAAGCAGAAATTGTGTTATCAAGTTCTTGGCCACCTTATCGTGGTGGAGGGGTTTGTGTGTCCCAATGATCCTAGGAGCTCTGTTGTCCGGGGCTTTATGCCCCTGGTAGGGTCACCCAAGGCAAACTGGTCCTAGATGAGGAATGAGACAAAAAGCGGTTCAACAAACCTTCTATGAAGAATAAAAAATTTGGTCGGTGTTTTCCCTCGCCCGCACGTGTGTCACCGGGGCCCCCATCTGGAGCCAGGCCTGGAGGTGGGGCTCAGTGGCAAGCACCTGGTGGCCAGGTCTGCACCCATGGTGCTCGGCCGAGCACAGCCTGAAGAAACAACTTGGGTCCCCCTTCCCATGGGCTCACCACCTATGGGAGGGGCCAAGGAGGTCAGGTGCAATGTGAGTTGGGTGGTGGCCGAAGGCGGTCCGATCCTCGGCTACAGAAGCTGGCTCTTGGGACGTGGAATGTCACCTCTCTGAAGGGGAAGGAGCCTGAGCTAGTGCACAAGGTTGAGAGGTTCTGGCTAGATATAGTCAGGCTCACCTGGATGCACATCTTGGACTCTGGAACCAATCTCCTTGAGAGAAGCTGGACTCTACCACTCTGGAGTTGCCCCCAGAGAGAGGCACCGAGTGAGTGTGGGCATACTTATTGCCCCATCACTTGGAGCCTGTTCATTGGAGTTTATCCCGGTGGATGAGAGGGTAGCCTCCCTCTGCCTTCGGGTGGGGGGACGGGTCCTAACTGTCATTTGTGCGTATGTGCCGAACACCAGTTTGGAGTATCCACCCTTTTTGGAGTCCCTGGAGGGGGTGCTAGAGGGCATACCTTCTGGGGACTCCCTCATTCTGCTGGGAGACTACAATACTCATGTGGACAATGACAGTGAGAACTGGAAGGGCATGATTGGGAGGAATGGCCCCCCCGATCTGAACCTGAGTGGTGTTTTATTGGACTTCTTTGCTCATCACAGATTGTCCATAACAAACACCATGTTTAAGCATAGGGGTGTTCGTATGTGCACTTGGCACCAGGACACCCTGGGCCTCAGTTCAATGATCGACTTTGTGGTCATGTTGTCGGATTTGCAGACTCATGTCTTAGACACTAGGGTGAAGAGAGGGGTGGAGCTGTCAACTGATCACCACCTGGAGGTGGGTAAGCTTTAATGGTGGGGGAGGATGCAGGTCAGGTCTGGTAGGCCCAAACGTGTTGTGAGGCTACAGGGAATGTCTGGCAGACTCCCCTGTCAGAAGTAGCTTTAACTCCCACCTCTGGCAGAGCTTCGACCACGTCCCGAGGGAGGCATGGGACATTGAGTCCAAATGGGCCATGTTCTGTACCTCTATTGTTGAGTTGGCTGACCAGAGCTGTGGCCGTAAGGTGGCCGGTGCCTGTCGTGGCGGCAATCCCCGAAACCTCTGGTGGACACCGGCGGTGAGGGATGCCGTCAAGCTGAAGAAGGAGCTCTACAGGACCCTTTTGTCCTGTGGGACTCTGGAGGCAGCTAATAGGTACCGGCAGACCAAGCGGAATGTGGCTTCAGAGGTTGATGAGGCAAAAACTCGGGCATGGGAGGAGTCCGGTTAGGCCATGGAGAACAACTTTCAGATGGCTTCGAGGAGATTCTGGTCAGCCATCAGGCAGCTCAGGAAGGGGAAGAAGTGCAGTATCAATACTGTATATAGTAGGGATGGTGTGCTGCTGACCTCGACTCGGGACGTTGTGGGTCAGTGGGGGGAGTTCTTTGAAGACCTCCTCAATCCCACTAACATGCCTTCCAATGAGGAAGCAGGGCCTGGGAACTCGGAGGTGGGCTCCTCCATCTCCGCGACTGAGGTCACCGAGGTGGTCAAAAAACTCCTTGGTGGCTGGGCCCCAGGGGTGGATGAGATACGCTCGGAGTTCCTAAAGGCTCTGGATGTTGTAGGACTGTCTTGGTTGACATGCCTCTGAAACAGTGCCTCTGGATTGGCAGACCAGGGTGGTGGTGCCCCGCTTTAAGAAGGGGGACCGGAGGGTGTGTTCCAACTACAGTGGGATCACACTCCTCAGCCTTCCCGGAAAAGTCTATTTAAGGGTCCTGGAGGGGAGGGTCCGTCAGATAGTCGAGCCTCAGATTCAGGAGGAACAGTATGGTTTTCATCCTGGTCGCCGAACAGTGGACCAGTTCTACACTTTTAGCATGGTCCTAGAGGGTGCATGGGAGTTTGCCCAACCAGTCTACATGTGTTTTGTCTACTTGGAAAAGGCGTTTGACCATGTCCCTCTGGGAATCCTGTGGGGGGTACTCCGAGAGTATGGGGTACCGGTCCTACTGATAAGGACTGTTCAGTCCCTGTACAATCAGTGTCAGAGCTTGGTCCGCATTGCCGGCAGTAAGTCAAATCAGTTTCCAGTGAGAGTTGGACTCTGCCTGGGCTTCCCTTTGTCACAGATTCTGTTTAAAACTTTTGTAGACAGAATTTCTAGGCACAGCCAGGGCATTGAGGGGGTCCGGTTTGGTGGACTCAGGATTGTGTCACTGCTTTTTGCAGATAATGTTGTCCTGTTTGCTTCATCAGGTCATGATCTTCAGCTCTCTCTGGATCGGTTCGCAGCTGAGTGTGATGTGGCTGGGATGGGAATCAGCACCTCCAAATCCGAGACCATGGGCCTCAGCCAGAAAAGAGTGGAGTGCCCACTCAGGGTTGGGAGCGAGATCCTGCCCCAAGTGGAGGAGTTCAAGAATCTCGGGGTCTTGTTCACGAGTGAGGGAAGAATGGAGCGTGAGATCAACCAGCGGATCAGTGCGGCATCCACAGTGATGCGGGCTCTGCATCAGTCTGTCGTGGTGAAAAAGGAGCTGAGCCGTAAGGCAAAGCTCTCAATTTACCAGTCGATCTATGTTCTTACCCTCACCTACAGTATGGTCATGAGCTATGGGTAGTGACCAAAAAAACGAGATCGCGAATACAAGTGGTGAAAATGAGTTTCCTCCGCGAGGTGTCTGGACTTTCCCTTAAAAATAGGGTGAGAAGCTCAGTCATCCAGGAGGGGCTCAGAGAAGAACCACTGCTCCTCTCCATCAAGACGAGTCAGATGAGGTGGCTCGGGCATCTGATTAGGATGCCTCCTGGATGCCTCCCTGGTGAGGTGTTCCGGGAACATCTAATCGGGAGGAGGCCACGGAGAAGACCCAGGACACACTGGAGGGACTATGTCCCTTGGCTGTCCTGGGAATTCCTTGGGATTACCCCAGAAGAGCTAGAAGAGGTGGAAGGGGAGAGGGAAGTCTGGGTATCTCTACTTAAGCTGCTGCCCCCGCAACCTGATCTCGGATAAGCGGAAGAGAATGGATGGATGGAAGTTCTTGGTCTGACATAGAACTGTACAATGTCTTGATCGAAATGCCATTTTCTTTCATTCTTCTAAAAATGGTGCTCTGACTGACCCCAAGCAAATTAGCCACGCAGATGATGTGTAATGGTATTTCAAAAAGATGTGTTAAAAAATTAGCAGAAAAAGAAAACTTAGATCGTCCTCTTACTGCTTTTTACGACATGAAGACTACTGGACTTCTCTCATTTTCAATGCGAGCGTGCACAAGTCTGTGTAGCTGCAGAAGACCATCTCTTATGGTCAACAGAATGTCTAAAATGTGAGAGGCTGCATCAATTAAAAAAATTCCTGATTACAAACCAAATCCAAATAATCGAGGTCAAGTGAGGGTTGTTGAAGTATCCACTGGAGTTTTGAAGAAAGTCATTCCAGTTTGTTACGTCAAAGGGTTTCCTAAACAGTTGAACCAGATATCAGTGCAAGTTCGCTAAGCTTGCAAACTAGTTACTACAGCCAAATTCGGTTAGGTCTGTGTCGCTAAATGATTGCTTATAATGAAATATATAATAGCAACAAACATTTTAATAAAGCAACTAAAAGTAGAAACATACTGCAGGTTTAATTTAGCTGCTCCATTGCATCCATTCGCTAATGTCTGACGTAATTTCCTTTTATAGTTGCGAAGCGAGCAAGTATTTCAAAAACGAGCAGAAAACAGTGACTCGAGCGCAGGGTTCTTAAAAGCGAGCAAATGCATTTTTCCCCTGTACAGTTGTGCTTGAAAGTTTGTGAACCCTTTAGAATTTTCTATATTTCTGCAAAAAATATGACCTAAAACATCATCAGATTTTCACACAAGTCCTAAAAGTAGATAAAGAGAACCCAGACAAACAAATGAGATGAAAATATTATACTTGGTCATTTATTTATTGAGGAAAATGATTGAATATTACATATTTGTGAG
>JAQQZR010000037.1:908319-918324 GCA_030068235.1 Notoglanidium macrostoma | reverse complement strand
TGTGTGTTGTTTTGTGTGTGTGTGTGTGTGTGTGTGTGTGTGTGTGTGTGTGTGTGTGTGTGTGTGTGTGTGTGTGTTCAAACCCAAAATCCACAACAATGGAAACAACAGTGATTAGTCAAAGGTCATTGGAAACCATGCTGACCAGTGAACAGTGGTGACCAGTGACTGGTTATTGAGAATAGTACTGATCAGTGATTGGCTGTTGAGAGCAATGATCAGTGATTTGCTATGTTGAGTGAGTTGCTGGGTATAGTCATGAACAGTGATTGGTCATTGAGAACAATAAGGATCAGTGACTGGTCACTCGGATCAATGGTGATCAGTAATTGATTGTTGAGAACAGTGATGATCAGGGTTTAGTCATAGGCCTAACACACAAGTAGTGAGTGTGACCCTGTTCTGTCAGCTTGTATAACCATCAGCTGTTATGTGAGCTGGAGAGAGCCGTATGCAGGACAGTCGCTAAAGTCTGCCCAAAAAGACACTCAATTTGTCACCAGGCTCTTTTTTATAACATAAAATCACTAAATGAGTCACCAGTTCGAGCAACGCAATCACTAAATAGGAAACACTAGACAGACTGATTCAAACATGATCAGCAATCATTGAGTCCTGATTTTCTGCAGATCACCTCATAACTTTCCTGTCAACAATTATTACAAATATAAGAAAATATGAACCTTATTTCCATTTTTCAAATGTGATTATATGTGTGGTTGCAGGTCTGCATTTATTCTTAAACAGCATAGCTTCAAGAAATCACATTACATCCCGGTGAAAATGAGTTCATCTGTTGAAGATAAAGATGAGAGGTGAGCACATTTAATTATTAGATATTATGTTTTCAGGTTGTCTGTCCGTCTGAGAATTTCATTTTCTGAAGAACAAATGGCTGTTGTTGGTCTCTAGTTCTTCTTGTTAATATCATTATTATTTTGGGAAGTGTTATGAAGGGTAATGTTATACACTGGCTACCAGGTAACAGCAGACATTTTGCCCTAATGCTAATTTTAGTATATTACTGAGAGCTAACACTTGCTTTGCACTCTGCCTGCTGGATTTATGGAATTAGGATCAGTTCAGCAGCAGGTTGCACCAGCAGAGAGTAAGTTTGATCTTTACTTAGTTTGAACATAAATCTGCACTAATTTTGAGCATATGAACAACTTGTACCTTGATCCAAATTACATACATTTAATATAGAATGAAGTTATACTTGCATTGCATGCCGCTTGCTTTTCCACTGCTCTCCCTGTCTCCTGTTCATCTCCAGCCACGCTTACTCCCTTTTGTGCAATTCTGCTCTGCCTCACTCCGCAGCCTGCCTTCACCCCCACTCATGTCTTAGTGCTTTAAATACCATGCTTTAACCACAGTGGCCTGGGTTTGATCCCCAAACAAGCTTCCCTCACTCCTTTGCTTTCATCTACTGAATCCTCACTCTGCCCCCTTCCTTGCTAAACATCTATGAACATTCTTCCATTTACATCATCCCTGTGTAAATATCCTGCATTTTAGTTCACTTGTCTGTTATAACAAAATGATGCCAGGGGTTGCTACTTGGCCAGCAGTTCTCCACCAGGGCCCCTGTAGTGTCACAGAGTATCCTGATCTCCCTGGCCACCAGATTATATAATCACCTTCAGGAACCTCATAGGGAAAAGACTGGTTACTCTCCATGTTAGACATCTTCTTGACCCTCTTCGCCATCCCTCTCCTGAAAAACCAATCTCTTTTCAGATCCCCAAGTAACTCCCAGTCCTGCTACTCCAATCACCCCAAGAGAGGAGCCCATCCAGTTCGGGTGGGCAAGCCAAGAGTCCCCAAAGGATGAGAGAGGGTGATTGTCTATATTGTAGTTAGAACGGCTAGCACCAGCCCCCACTGGCTGACATAAGGTTCACCAGTAGTAGAGGGGGTCCAGGTGAGCTAAATGATCTTCTGTTTTGCTCCTCAACCAAGCATGCAGCTTCAAGCTATCCTGTGAATAAATAAACAGTCCTTACCACTGTAAGAATGGATTCCAGTGCTGAGGGGAAATTCTTGCATCAGAACTTTGCCCTCCAAGCTGGTATGTCTGTGAGCTGTTGAAAAAACCCCTGGATGTCAGTGTGCTACACAGAAGGCTTCTGGCCTGTCACATACTGCATGGAACCCCTGCATCTTCTCTTCTCTGAAAACCATAATGAACAGTTGAGGTTTCACCTTATCTCCTCTCTTCATGCACCTTTAGTTCTTGGTAACCCCTAACTACAGCAGCACAGCCCCCACATTGACTGATCTTCTGGAAAAGTAGTCAGCTGGAGCTTATTCTGCCATTCCTCATGATTGCAATCAGCCTGTCCTCTGGTAGAGATCATGTCATCCTTGTCCATCTCTGAGTTCCCAGACATGTCCACTTTTCCTGCAGAATATCACAATCAAGGGAAGGTGTTCATTAAAAAGTGTGCCCTTTCTCTGTACATCAGCATGAGGATTGCACCATTAACCTCTTACCCAGAACATCACTACCCACCAGTTGTACAAGCTGTCCCATCCAAAGAGAGAAGCCATGGAGGTGTACATTAATAACTCCAAAGCTGCTGGTATAATGCAACCATCTTTCTCTGTCTTTGGCACTTGTTTTTTTGTGTGGCTAAGAAAGATGGCTCAGGATGCCCTTGCATCAATTACTGGGGATTAAACACAATCACTATCAAAAACAAGTACCCTCTGCCCCTGAGTGATTCTGCATTCAAACCCATTTTCACAAAACTAGACTTACAGGGCCTCTATCACCTGGTCAGGATACAGAAGGGAAACAAATGGAAAACCATCTTCAGCACCCCCTATGCCACTTTGAATGCCTGGTAATGCCTTTTGGCTTGACCAATGCTCCCGCAGGCCCTGGTTAATGATGTACTTATGGACTTTATAAACTGCTTTATCTTTGTCTACCTTGATGAGATTCTGATCTTCTCCTATAACCCCCAACAACCCACCCTCCATGTTCAACAAAGTCCTCCTGGAAAACAAACTGTTTCTGAGGACTGAAAACTGCAAATTCCATATTTGTCCTGTAAGCATCCTGAGGTACATAATTGAGAGTGGGCAAGTGAGGACAGATCCAGAAAAGATCTGGGCACTGGCAAAGTGGCCCAAACCCACAAAACAGCTGCAGTGATTCTTGATTTTCCATCTTTTACCATTATTTTATCAGTGACTACAGCCAGGTGGCAGTGCCCCTCACTAAGCTCACTGCTCCTTTGACCCCATTCTCCTGGACCCCCGAGGTGGACCTCGCCTTCGCTGAACTCAAGAGACATTTCACTTCCACTCTACCATGGTATGGTTCAGCCTGACCCTTCTCACCAGTTCATCATAGACATGGATGCTTCAGACATGGGGGTGGGGAAGTCAGTGCATCTCAGAGAAGGCACTTTCCAGTCCTGAAACCGTCCTCCCACCATCCTACATCATAGTTGTGGTTACCTTGGAGATTAGTGCTGTGGTTAAAGAGGCCCAACTGGTTCAACCTGTCCCAGGTAAAGGCCCCCAGTTGTCTCTTAGTGCTTGACTCAGTCAGGTACTCCAGTGGGTCCACACTTCCTGGTTCACCACAGTAGCCCAGGTTCGACCGGCTGCTTTCATCTGCCAAATTTTCTCTCCCCTGCTAACCATCTATAAACGTCCTTCTATTTACTTCCATCAATGTCCTTCTGTCAATGTCCTGCATTTGGGTTCACGTATTCTTCATAACAGAACATTTTTCCAAAATGTTTCATGAAAATGGATTTTCATGAATGGCAAATTTATTGTGTAAATGCTCCTACAAATGTTTTACAAACAAGCCACTTCATATCCAGCATGATAAATGAGGCTCATTGTTTTTATTAGAGATCAGAAAGAAAGATCCTGCTCGCCTGACCCCAGCATTGCGTCTGAGAAGAGAGGGTTACTGGACTTGCTCCAATCTCCCACCCTCCCCCATCCTAATCCAAAACCCACTGAGCGAGCAATATGTGTGAATAACACCCTTGACTCAAACAATATAATTAACATTATGTATACATACAGAAGCATTTCAGCTCCTTTCATCAGAATCAGAATCAGCTTTATTGGCCAAGTATAAGTACACATACAAGGAACTGGACTCCAGGTTTAACTTGCTCTCAGTGTGCTTAAAAGGGATATGTATACAGCTATTACAAAGAAACATTAGTGCATGTACAAGAAAGAAATATATATCTGTATATACATATCTACATGTATGTAGGAAATGTGCAAAAAAGACAATTCGATTAATTTACTTTTAAGTGAGGATAAACAACTCTCCTTATTAGTATGATGTTTGAGCCTGTTTCTGAGAGCACAACATTCATGGTTTAATTTCAGACACAACTAGTTATAAATCGTCCTCCACAGTCATTAAACCTGAGAGGTATGTAAGGACAGGAAAATGTTGTTTTGCAGAGCCAAGTCAAAGCAAAAGAACATCAACTGTGAGCCTTGAAAGATATAATGCATGCTCTCAGCACTGCTAGCTGTAGCCAGTGAAGCTAGATGGCAGAGCCTACCAAGCAGAGATACTAATCAGTTGGTACAGATGCTTTTAACAAGGGAAATGACAACTTCAATGCAATTAATGCTTTATTCCTTTTTCATTTTACTTGTCCGTTTACTCCTAAATCTTCTAATCTGACCCCCCTTTCTTCAACATAGTGGAACTTCTATGTAAAAAAATGGAAATATACACTTACCGTACATGTTGTTTTTAATTAGATTTCAGAAAGAAAGGTCTGACTCACCTGAACCCAGTGCTGTGTCTATGAAGAGTAACCAGTCAATGGGTGAGCCAATAAGTTTTCACCAGGAGCAGAAAGAAGGGTAAGTAATGCCTCATGAATAATTTTATATACTTACACTACACTCCAGTTTAATAATAAGACACATATTTAAGAACAATTTTGCTTCTTATTGTAGGTTTATTATTTTAAAAAATAATGATTCACTATTGTTGACTGAAAACTGGTTTATGTATTTAGTGAAGAAAAGAGTTCATCATCACCTGGACCCAGCGTTGCATCTAGGAAGAGAAAGTTAGTGGATTTTCCATTTGAACAGGCAGAGACATCTAAAAAGAAAAGGTAAGGAATGCCTCGTAAACAATTTTAAAAACTAACATTGCACTGTTTGTTAATTTTTTAAATTTAACACTCTCTGTCAATAGCTCTTACTCAAGGTATACCTTACTTGCCGGGGTTATGGATTCAGAATCAGTGCAGTGTGGGAAATCTGTCACTGGTTCAGTTTCAAATGGCCTCTATCTCATATATCACAGTTTGTTTTAACACAAGTGAATACCCATGCTCTGCGATACTGAAACCTAAATGAAAGCAGTGTTCAGTGACAAACCAGTGTTTTTCTAACGTGCAGTGCAAAGACACAAGTGCATAAACTCAGCATTAGATTTATTAATGGCAGTCCGTTAATCATAATGCATTGCAGAGATCAGACCACAGGCAGGTAAAACTGAGGATAATCCATAATCAGAACCAAAAAAAACTATGTTAACATGTTAAATAAAAATATAAATGTTAAATATATAATATAAAATAATGAAATGAAAATTGCCTACCTGTACAATGCGCCTGGTGGTCTGTCAGCATTCAATAAAAATTTGTTCCAAATTTTATTTGCTTAATTTCTTTGTGAACACATATGGTACTTTTGGTTAGGGATGCTGGCCAAATGAGGGTGTGTAAGTCCTTACATTTTTTTGCAATCATGCGACCAAAGGCTGCTTTCTAATTGGTTGCCTTGACATTTCCCAGGGAATGCAGCAGTCTGCATTAAAAAGGCATTATAAGATGTTGCAAGGACTAAAGACACAACAGGATATATATACATAAACAAAGTAATATAGAACTAATACAAAACAGCTGGTAGCAATCAGGTAACAGTCACTTGATGGAACAGCAGGCAGAGACAGGACCAAAAAATGGAAACAAAAAACAAATTCGAGCATTACCCATGGGAACTGCAAGACGAAGAAGAAATCTGTGACAGCCCTCATTTATTGCTGCAACACTGTAACCTTTCTATCATGTAAAAAACAGAAATATACATTTACAGTACATATTGTTTTTAATTAGATATCAGAAAGAAAGATCTCACTCACCTCAGCCCAGTGTTGTGTTGAGTTACCAGTCAATGGGTGAGCCCATAAGGTTTCAGGAGGAGCAGAAAGAAAGGTAAGTAATGTCTCATGGACCATTTTGTACTCTTACACTACACTTCAGTTAAGTAATAATATTTAACTATCTATCCTGCTTATCTGTTATAGTCAAAGAGAAAGTGAAGCCAATCCCTGCTGACTTCAGGTCACCAAACTATCTCAGGGCTAACACAGAGACTAACAAGCATTCGCACCTATAGGCAATTTAGAGTACCCACTGACCTAATTTACATGTCTTTGGGTGAACTGTGGGTGGAAACTGGAGCAGTCAGAGAAAACCCACACAGGTACAGGGAGATACTCTGCTAAGAAAGGCCCCAGTCACCCAGCAGGTTTAAACTCAGAACCTTCCTGTTGGGAGGCAACAGTGCTAACCACTACACCACCATGGCACCCATACTGTGACTTATTTTAAGAACAATTCTGCTTCTTATTGTGGAAAGGAGCAGTAATTTGACCCCAGATAAGGTTTTTTTTACTTACAAGAAAGGTCCACCATTGCTGAATAAAGCTATTTACAAAAAAGAAGACAAAAGAAAAAATTTTCATCCCACTGAGATTTCATTATACATGAAGAATTGCTCTTCTTCGTTACCAGTATTTATATTTATAAGACAATTAAATTAAATCAAGTAATTAAAAGTCTATTCAAGTAAAAAAATCAGCTTACTTAACACTAATATAATGTTGTCTTTTATTAAAGATCCCAACACGGCATATCAAATCCTCCAGTGAGGCAGTTGGAAACTGAACTCCAGGTGTGTATTTACATTATGTGATTGCATGTGTGTTTGCATGTGAGAATTTAGGTTCCATGGTCCATGGTAGCTCTAGATATATTAATGTATGTTTTGGTTTCCTTGTTCAGTTTATTCTTTATTTTATGTATAAAGTGGACCATTCAACTGAGAAACACCTTCCCTAGTATTGCTTCCCTGAGTGTCAGCTTCCTATTGCCATGAGTTACATGCAACAAAGATATCTTTACCTCTTTTGCTTTATTCTTCCTGAAGTACCAGCTGGTCCAGTAAGCCATTGCTCCCAATCCTGGTTTGCTGCTCCTGAATTCTTTTGAGCCCTGGCTCTGCTTAAAAGAGCATTAAACAATTGTTTTATTCCATTTGTGAACTCTGTCACATTGCTTACTGCAATCTATTCCTGTGTTAATTCATTTCATGTATCTCCTACCAAGTACTACCATGGTTGTTAATTCTAGACTCTTGACCTGCCATAAGTAGAGCCCTTCCTTTAATTGCCTCTTCAAAGGAGTTCCCTTCCTCTGGGATCTAAGTTCCTGGGTTTTGTTTATTTCTTACAGGTCTGCAAATCCAAAAAAGTCTCAGAGGTCTTGAAAACATCACTCTGTATATTGTTGCAGAGATACTGCTGTAGTTTCTGAGGGTGTTAACATGCCTAGACCTTTGAAGGCTGTTAAGTCAGGGTCTACAGGACTTTCTACTTTGTCTTCCTTGCTGCCAGGTTCTTCTGAACCCTCCTGCATTGCAGTTCCTTTTCTTCAGGTGCTTGTCACTCCTAATTTACCTTTGTCGTCCCTATTCCTCTAGCCCTTATTCTTGTACGTGGAGGTTTGCAGAAATCATTTGCTCTGGAGGCCATCCTTTGATTCCTAGTGATATCCCAGACTGTCATTGGTCCTTCTCCTCCTTGACTTTTTAGCAGTCTTTGACATGGCGAATCACAAGACTTTCACAAGGAATTCATGCAATAGCATGGTGGTGGTTTGCTTCTTATATTAAGGGACAGTCATATGGGTTGATCAGGAGTGAGTCCACATCTGCTCCATGCAGATTCTCCAATACTATCTCATAAGGTTCGGTGCTATAGTACCATTTCTGTTCTCCCTCTATTCCAGCAGACTAAGTGAGTTTGTGTCATGTGGGTTTTTATACCACTGCTATACTAAAAGCACCTCCCTTAGACACAGCGGTCTGGCAGATATCTCATCATTCTGGACAACCAAATGACCTTCAGAGAGGTTTCTCCATAGCAAAGAGGATGCAGCCATTCCACGGAGGCCTTTGAATGCTTGTTTACACCTTTGTCTTCTCAAGACTAGACTGCTGCAACTTGCACCTGGCAGGTCTGCCCCTGCGTGAATGCAGTTGGAAGACTTGCTTTCAAACTCCGCAGATTCTCCCACACTGCATTCCCTCCACTGGTGGCTCAGTCAGGCTTAAAACACAGATTATTGCCTACAAAGCCAAAACTCTCACCCCCTTCAACCTGAAAGCATATGTCACTCTGCACCACACTTCCTTCTCTAGCATGGCTCCACTGAACCCACCATACTTCAAGATACAAGGAAGATCTCATAAAAAAGGGGTTTTTGAGGGTGCTTTGAACAATTAAGAATCCTATGTTTGCTTTGTATGTGAGTTAAACACTCTGTTATAAGGTTCAACTCAAATCCTTTAAGTATTCCATGAGAAGAAGAAAAAACTTGCTTGTGCTAGATTTAACCCTTTTTTTTTTTATAATGTTTATATCGTGTTTTGCTATGAGTACCAGAAAAGTCTCACTGATTTCCCATAAGATAACATCCCAAATATTTTCTGATACATCTTTACTTATCAGTCTTTACATTATTCAAATTTTTTTTTGTTAATATTTCTTATTTATCCTCAGAACACAGAATATCCAGCAGGCAATGTTCGATTGATGGAGGACATGGATCATCAGAGCAGTACCAAAGGTGAGGTACAGTTCATCACCCATGTGCATAAAAAACAGAACATTATACATTTGTTCATTATATAACATATAACATTTGCTCATTATAATCATATCATAGCTGTAATTTTCTGCTATTACCTTGAGAGGATTCTAAATTATTAATTAACTCTAAAATTTTATGTCAGTACAAAAACACTAATAAAAAAATGCATATTGCTTTCTTTGTGTCTTCAGAACCAGACTCTTCGTGGAAGCAAATTTTCAAATCCAAACTCCAGAAAAAATTTCAGACGATTAATGAGGAAATGCCAAAGTATGGAAATTCAAGACTTTTAAATGAGATTTACACAGAACTGTGTATCACATCAGAATATGGGTTTGGGCATATTAATGATGAACATGAGGTCAGAAATATTGAACAGACATGCAGGAGACTAACAATAGAGGAGTCCATCAATTGTAATGATATATTTAAACCCTTACCTGAAACTGAGAAACCCATCAGAACCGTGCTAACAGAAGGCATTGCTGGAATTGGGAAAACGGTGTCTGTGCAGAAGTTTGTTCTGGACTGGGCTGAAGGAAAAGCAAATCAGGATTTGGACTTTATTTTCCCCCTTAGCTTTAGGGAGTTAAATTTTAAGAAGAGAGAAAATCTCAGTTTCTTGGAGCTTCTCCACTGGTTTTTCCCAGAAACCAAAGATCATATTGTTGACTTTCATCATTACAAAATCATGTTCATCTTTGATGGGCTGGATGAGTCTCGTTTTTCGCTCGATTTCCTAAGCAGCAAAAAGTTGACTGATCTAACAGCATCAGCTTCAATAGACGTACAGTTAACAAACCTTATTAACGGGAATCTGCTTCCATCTGCATTCCTCTGGATAACATCTCGGCCGGCAGCATCCAGTCAGATTCCTCCTTTTTATATTGACAGAGTAACAGAGGTACGAGGATTCAATGACCCTCAGAAAGATGAGTACTTCAGAAAAAGAATCAGAGATCAAACCCTGGCTAATAAAATCATCACACACCTGAAGTCATCACGAAGTCTTTACATTATGTGCCACATGCCAGTGTTCTGTTGGATT
>JAQQZR010000037.1:843015-854783 GCA_030068235.1 Notoglanidium macrostoma | reverse complement strand
TGTGTGTGTGTGTGTGTGTGTGTGTGTGTGTGTGTGTGTGTGTGTGTGTGTGTGTGTGTGTGTGTGTGTCCAGTCTCCGGGATGCTAGAGCACGAGACCATCCAGGGTGTGTCAGGTGTGAAACCCACTGGTCTGCGTAAGAGGACATCCAGCGTAGCTGATGAGGGAACGTTTACACTCGACTCCATCATCCGTCAGCTCAACTCCTTCCACAGCATCATGTGTCACCATGGCAACGACCCTGAGCTCATTAAGCAGGTCGTTAAGCAGCAGTTCTACATCATTGGTGCCGTCACACTCAACAACCTGCTGCTGCGCAAAGATATGTGCTCCTGGAGCAAGGGCATGCAGATCAGGTGATACATCCATCATCAATGATTAATCAGCAGTCATTATCAGTACCTACAGAGGCCACGCCTCCTTTACGGAGACTGACACACACGGAGGCCACGCCTCCTTCACGGAGACTGACGCACACGGAGGCCCCGCCTCCTTCACGGAGACTGACGCACACGGAGGCCCCGCCTCCTTCATTGCAAGCAGAGGACACGCCTTAACTAGACAAGCTGCCTGTGTGTGTGTGCGTGTGTTTTAGGTACAATGTGAGCCAGTTGGAGGAGTGGTTGAGGGAGAAGAACCTGATGGTGTGCGGGGCGAAGGAGACGCTGGAGCCACTGATTCAGGCAGCGCAGTTATTGCAGGTCAAGAAGAAGACCGATGAGGACGCTGAGGCCATCTGCTCCATGTGTAACTCACTGAGTACTGCTCAGGTAACACACACACACACACACACACACACACACACACACACACACACACACACTGTGAAAAACATACAACAAAACTCATCACCACTCACTCACTTCCTGTCTTCCTCTTTCAGATTGTGAAGGTGTTGAACCTGTACACGCCTGTCAATGCCTTTGAAGAGAGAGTGTCCGTACCATTCATACGAACCATACAGGTAAGAACTCAACCTTATGCACCACGTGACTTTCTATATCTGGTAGAGAATCGCTGGCTGCAGGACCTTCCTTCTTCCACCCGTACTGCTCCTTGAAGGCTTCTTATAAAGATCTTCCCAAGGCTTTTCCATAAATGGTAGGAATGTGTGCCTTAGATGGAATTTATCAATAACTATATGGACCCTTTATCTTCTATAATACCTGATGTCATGGTCCCTATCATCAGCCCCTCTCCAGGCTCTTCAGGATCCATCAGGCTCCTGTCACTAAGTTGTCCATGATGAAGACCACATCCCATACCAACACTCTGTGCTACTCTAAGACCAGCAGCTTCTTTCTCTCTACTGGGCTGCCATCTCTTAATAACCTTGAAGATTTTCCAAAGCTAGTGTGATTACTTCTAAGAGATCCTGCTTTTGAATTCAACTCGACCCTGAATTTCTAACTACATCCTGCATTTCTCTAAGGAGTGGATCTCCTTAAATAAACCCTTGTTGTAACGCACTCCTGTCTGTGTGGGTCTCTTAAGCCATTGTGAAGGTGTTGATCAAAAGGCTAGGTGTTCAGTCGATGTATCTCCAGAAAGCTGGTGGGTGAATCAAAACAGGTTGCTGAATCATTCTAGATCTTTCTCCTTGATGTGTGCTCTCACCTGATTTGGAGAGCAACCTTCTCATGGGCTTCTTCACAACATTTGCTCGAGGATGTTCCAGTTTTAGCCCTTCCCTTGGTTACGGCAGCGCCTTTGTTAACTACTAAACCTGCTCTACAGACATTGTTGTTTGACCTGAAAGATTATTTGGTGATTTGCAAGCAGCTAGACTTTTAGATGAACTTCCAGGTGAGTTCAGGTGTTTCCAGTGAAGGCACGAGTGCTGGTCAACCTTCTTGGCAGACCTAATTATCTTCTGAATTTTTTAAGACAAGCAAGCCTTGAAGTTTTCAGCAAGGCTTCAGCCATGTGTTTATGGCTTCTTCTTGATCTTTTGGCAAAGCTCGGACAGTGAAGCCATTCTACCTCCTACTTAATCTCAGTTCTGATGCTTCAAGCCTCTTGAAATTGAGGATGCTTTGTTTTATTGAAGGTTGGTTCAAAGAGTCCCGATTAGACGGCGTGTCCCAGAGTACTTACTCAAAATGGTCATCAGCATTAAATATCAGATGTAAAAAGTGAACCAGCACGTGCCTGTTGATCTCTCACCGTCTTTGTCTCTTTGGCAGAATCGTCTGAGGGATCGTAAGGAGTCTCCTCAACTCCTCCTCGACACAAAAATTATCTACCCCGTGACGTTCCCCTTCAACCCATCCTCCCTCGCCCTGGACACCATTCAACTCCCTACCAGCCTCAACCTGGGATTCCTCACTCGCGTCTAAGCCCTGTCAATCATTCCTCCTCAGCCAATCACGTCAGGCACCGAGATGAAGAGGAAATGATGTGTGGACTAAAAGCGTCTACATCCTCAGTGAGAGTGAATGCGGTGGTACAGACTTCATGTAATGTTACGCACATGCAAGCACACACTCTGAATCCTCAGTCCTTCCTCATCCAACACTGGAAAATGACACATTTCAAACAGGAATGTACCATATCATAAAGAGCGGGGGGGAGTTAGGCGAGCCGGGGGGGTCAAAATCTTTTCCTGCTATTGGTTCAATCACAGTTGATTCTCTTTGTACAGTCAAATTACATAGATATCTAAGATTAATTATGATGCTGGGATATTTTATTTATTGCTCTAGGCTGTTCTCACTCACCGCTTCAGCTCTTTTCTTCAGATAGTGGTTGTTTCCAGATCTTGGGCAATCCGACCAGGAAGTAAAGAAAACATATGTAGTCCTCTATTTATGTCCATATCAGATAAATAATGTAGAGTAATTTTTAAAAAGGCACTACACTCATGTGTGATGTAGGCATTTATTTGTTAGTAGGCCATGTACCGGTAGTTTTAGCTCGCTAGATATTTGTGTCTTGTGTGATGATGATGATGATGATGATGATGAGCAACCTGCACTTTTTTTTTTTTCTTTGGAAGCGAGAGCCTTCAGTCCTCAGCATTCCTACATTCTTCATTATTCTGGACCTAATATATCTGATGTAAAAGGTCTAGAATTTGGGGGAATTTTGTTCCGTTCCATTTCATTTTGCCTCGTGTCCTGATTTCCAAGGCCATCGGTCAGTTTCAAGGGCGTATGTTAGATGTGATCAGTCAATCGCACGCTTGCTCAAATGAAATCCGAGCTAGCCGTTCTTATAACATCCTGCTAAATAATATCTAACTATGGCAGGTTCATGAATGTTGCTAATCGTTTTTGGTTAACTAGCTAGCTAACATTGCTATCGCTCTACTAGCAGCAGCAGCCATTGTGTCAGTAAAATCAGCATTTCATGCTCAGCACTGTTAAAGTTGTGATGTTATGTGGTCAAGGTTGCAATTGGTCGATCAGAGTGAACTTAAGCTCCGCCCACGTTCCCCAGGGCGCCGTGTCAGAATCAGGATGTGTACGCCACCACGGTAACGATAAACAGGGCAAATCTCTCCGCTGCTTTTTTTTTTTTTTTTTTAACGTTACAGTTTATTTGGCACGCGAGGTTTCCGTCTATAAATGTGTGAATTAAAACAGATTAATTTCTTACAGTATTAGAGTTTAAAACTGTTCGCTACGACAGCATGTTCCGTTAAAGCGTATTAATGAATAGTTATATAAAGAAGATAATGTAATGCAGGCAGGGCTTGTTTGGTTGTTTGTTTGTTTGTTTGTTTGTTTGTGCCAGAGAGACCAATGAGCAAAACCATAATCCATAATCTAGATTAACACACACGCGCGCGCACACACTCTTACCGCTTGCCATTAAATGCCTTACTCTGTTCAACATTAGTGGATTTTATCACATCCTTCTGCATCATCGAGCATCAGCTGATCACTAAAGTGAAGGTGAAGTTTTTCGTCGTGTTCGTTTCACGAGTGTGAGTTCGCTCGGCTGTTTCGGGACCATCTGTGTGGGGTTTTATTTTCCGTTTTGTGCGTTCACTTAAAATCTGAAAAGTTGAAATTCTACTGGAAGAGAAAAACGTGTAAGAGAACTGGATGCTGAAGACTTAGTATTGTATGATATTTATTGTTTACTACATTTCTACTGAGCAGGCCTTACTGTGTAGTAGAACAGTCCGGGCGACATCATTTCCTGTTATTCATGATCACTACATTTCCCGTGTGATGAGTTGTTGTTAAGTTAATAATATCTTTTTATGCACTTTTGCTTATTGTTTTGGGAGAGATGACTTTATTTAGGGATGCACCAATCTGATAACAAGCATCGATATCAAATCTCCAATCAGATTTCACTGATCTGTTTTAGATTCGTGTCATAAACGATCGACAGTTTTCTTATATTTATGCAAAAAACAATAATAATAAGTTTGAAAGAGAATCAAGACACACAGCTTTTAAACAGTTTCAGTGCTTATTAAACGCCACGTTCCTTTGCTAACTGCTCAGGTTACGATTAAAACACAGTGAAGCGAGAATCAGATGATTGTCAGCGCTTTAATATCTAATGTCATATCAGTTTTTTTATTGGATTGTGCATCCCTGGTTTAAGTATTCATTCATGTTTTTTGGTTTACTTTACTTGTGTTTTGTTTTTTGTTTTATTAAGCTTTAATGAACAATCCTGTTGACATCATTTCCTGTTTGCTGATTCCTAATGTTGTAAACAGTGCTGCGTTGTTGTAGTTCGATATGCACTTTTAGCTATTTGCTGGAGAAAAAAAATAAAAACCATGTTGTTCACTTTATTCTGTACAGAACCGTCAGCTTGGACATCGTCCTGTTCACAGCAAACGCAGTCCAGTAATCAATACACGATTACTACGTCTTTACATGGAGTTTGTCACCAGAATCACCAGAACATTAAAAAATTACATTCGGGTAAAAACATGTAAACATGAAATCCTACATATTTAACATTTTTAGAAAGAAATATTTGATATTCAGTTGTCCTATTACTACAAAGAAAATTCAAGAAGCAGAAAATTCATCATACACAAAAAGTTACAGCGTCTGCGTACGTAGCGGTTCCCTGAATTTGATCACCTGTTCTTCGATCCGAATTTTAAACTGCTTAATTTTTACAAGCATATGCATCATTTCAAGAATTTCTGGTGAATCTGATTCAGCTCCATATCAAAGGTTTAGGTTGATCACTGCATTTAGGTTAGACTGGAAAAAGAAGAAGAAAAATAGTTTTAGTTGAAATTTCCTCTTTCCTGTTTGTCATTGCCTCTGAAACCACCATACTGCATTACACTGTAGTGTGTGTGTGTGTGTGTGTGTGCGTGTGTGTGAGCTCCCCAAAGACCTGCTGAATTAGTAACAAGTTGCACTAAATGCATTATTTTCCATTTCTGAATGAAAACGCGGAGTGTGTATGGTGTACGTGTGTCACGTGAGATCTGCTGTACAGTCCGTTCACGCCTGTATAAAAGCGTAGCGTTAGGAACCATTGTTAGCACTGACAGAAATGCTAATCGTCCCCTGAACTGTAAAAAGTGAGTCCTGCTGAAAGCCATGTGGGAGCGATCGTCTCCTCTGATTCACCTGAAGACGTGAGGAAACGTTGTTAAGTCTCTGTAGCTGTAATGATCACGTACAACATGTCCAAAACCTGTTCGAGTCGAATAAAAGAAATAAGCACCATCACATGTTGGGTCTCTTGTTTTCTTTCTTCTTTATTCAGCTGTCATTGAGCCGGACGAGTAAAGTCATTTATACAGTGTAAATACTGTACATGTGCACTATATTTACATCTTTGGTTAGCCAGCTAGCTGCCATGCGCTAACCTGATAAGATTTCTGAGAGTCATGTTCATAAACCTTCATAGTCTACGTCAGTAACACTAGCCAGCTAGCTAACATAAGCTAACACCACAGGATTTATGAAAAGCTGCGGAATCATAATCTGCACCTTTGAGGCTAGCTAGCTGACATGAGCTATCAGGGTTTTGACAAAAAATTTACCTCAGTTGCAACTATAAATAATAAAAAAAAAACAATTAGAAAAATTGATTTGTGTTCATATATATGCTTAAAACACCAGTATAAACTGGTCTGAACTGGATTTCAACTGACACACACTATGAGGTTGCAGTAATGACCCATATTTATGAGTTCAGCTCACTAATAGCTAGCGTAAGCTAACATGACAGGAATTCTGAGAGGATTTTTCAAACTGTGTTTATAAATGCTCGTAATCTTTACAGCTAACACTTTCCAGCTAGCTAATATTAGCTAACTTGACTTTCAAAAAAAAAAACAAATCTGTAAATTTCACTGCTAATGCTAGCCACCTGGCTAACATAATTTTCCATGCCATTATTTCTGAGAGGATCTTTAAAGTTATAGTTGTAAATGTTCACTGCTAAAGCTAACCATAACCCCTCTGAGAGGATTTTAAAGTTAATGTTCATAATCTTACTGCTAGCAAGATCGCTTCGTGCTAAACTTAGATTTATATGTAATGCTAAAGCTAGATATCTGGCTAATAAATCTTTGAGAGTCATAGTCATAAATGTTCATAGTGTTCAAGTGCTGTTATAAATCATAAATCTTTATTACGTTTAATAAAATTGCAATACTTGTAGCGCTAATCAGAGCCACACAACATTAGCTAATCTGACAGGATTTCTGACAGGATTTTTAATTTTGCAATTATAAATAATAACTTTAATGTGCAACTAACATGAGCAACCTTTAAAAAAAAATTTTTTTAATTAAGTTCAACAATAATTTAAAAACATTTATAGGGGATCTGAAAACACCCAGATACGAACTGTAGATCAGTCCGAACTAGTCTGTACAAACATATATTATGTGTAGATACTTATAGATATATAATATAGTGTGTGTGTGGGTGTGTGTGTGTGGGTGTGTGTGGAGGCTGTATGTGAGAGACTGGCTGCTATTTCAGGCTCTAATACCTGCACAATCTCCTGTAAGGAGATTAGTGTATCTGCAACTCATAAGCTCACAGCTCACTAACACGCACGCCTACAGACAAAGCTCGCGTATAAGGTAAGCTAACACTTTATTAACCAATAATTTTACATCTTGACTCATATGCTATTGATTTTATCTTATAGACTGCCTGGTCCTTGGATTCAGAACTGCAATGCTTTATTAAGAATCAGAAGAACACGTTCACTGCGTCCTGTCGATCATTTCTGTTTATTCCACTTATCCAAAGTAGTTTCAGAAATAAAAATGTCACACAGCTCAACATGTCGTGTTTAAGGTACAAGTCTGTTAAAAGAAGTGTGCAGAAGCTAAAAGTGTAATAACAGCCTTCGAGTGTCGCAGCCACACGTGCAGGGTTTTAAACCGTGGAGGGCAGAGATGCAGTTTAATGTTAATATAAGACTATGGGAGGAGGGCGTGGCTTAAAGATGAAGGCGGAGCTATACTTTAGAAGGGATTCATGTGAAAAAATAGTTCCAGATTTGCATATTTTACCTGTGTGTGTGTGTGTGTGTGTGTGTGTGTTCTCTAGTAGTATCCAGGACAGTCCTTGTTCCCGTCACCAACATGTGCGACCAGACGTTTTTAGCGATCACGTTCGGCGCCTGCGACAACTGCAGCCAGAACAAACCTCTGATGAACATCTACCTGCAGAACGAGCCGGTTAACTACTGCTCACTGTGTGTGGAGAAGGTACGCGTGTGTCTGACGTGTGTCTGACGTCCCTGCATGGTTTCCTCGTTCACGTCACTTTTCAGAAAGCATCACTTTAATCTCATAAGTGCAGGAGGAAATTTACACGTGTGGTTTTAGACACTTCATATGTAGTGTGTGTGTTTATTTTCACATGTATATTTCCACATGAATACATTTGATTTATTTGTTTTTTGTTTGTTTTTTGTTTTTTTTCCCGGTTTATTAATTTTCACACGTTTTTTTTTCTACATTTTATTTAGATGTTATTTTTCTACTGAACCCGTTTATTTTTTCCCAACATAACACATTTCATGTGATTTTTGTATAATTGTTTTGTATATTTTTGAAATGATTATCTTATCACTTTAATTTTTTATTATTTTTGTACTTTTTTTAGTTTCCTTTTTCACATATGCATCACTTATTTGTTTATGATTTCATTGTTCATTTATTTCACATATTTATTTATTTGTATTTATTTTTCATTTTTCACATGTGGTTTTAACTTACGTTGTAAATGATTCACGTTTTTTTTTTTCCACACACAATTTACTTACTTCCTCATCGATGCATGAGATTTGTTTCATTCATTTATTTTTCGTGTGATTTTGTTTTTTTACATGATTTATTTTCACGTGTAATATTCTTACACAATTCATTCATGTACACACGTGACCTTTTTTTTTTCTTTTTCTTTTTTTACACGATTCATTTGTTTTTGTATCAATTCTCTTCGTGTTTTTCACATGTTGGTTGCAGCTCTTACATGGTTTCACTTATTAGAACATTATTTACATGACGTGAATAACGTGCGGTTTCAGCGTACAACATGTTGTAATAATCACGTGTGAGATGTTTGTGAGTGTTCTGTAAGGCACACTCTCTTCACATGGTGACAGGAAGTCCTGTCCTGATGACACACACACTCACACACACACACACACACACACACACACTAATGGCCTCTGTAAAAATAACCCTTATCTAATCAGTTCATGTTTTAAACACTTCATCAGAATCAGCGCTTCAGGAGCATCCCGTTCAGGAGTTTGTGAGTCTTCTCCTCTGCTCTTCGTCCTCCTTTTCCACCTTCAGCTTTTGCTTTCTTGCCTTTAGATGGCGCTCTTTTAGAGCAGGAGCAGCGTAATGGTGTGGTGTTTATAGCTCAGTGGTGAGGAACTGGGAGAAACTGCTCCGGACTCGTGCCGGTGTTTGGACGAGGACGCAGCCGGAGCTGGGTTCATGTTTCATCCTTTAGTATTTAAAGCTTTTAAATGCATGATGTGTGCACCATTCAGGTTTGTTCTTGTTCTTAACCATTTATAAGAACTTTAGACACCTAATGCTGTAACCCCGAAGCTGCTGCAGCTCTTTATGCTGATTTGTGGTTTGGAGAAGAAAAAGAAAGCTGGGTTTTTTTCCAGTATATGGCTTTAATGTCTTAAATAAAACTAGCGTTATTTAATTAATTTCTGAGAAGATTTCACATCCATCACTGCTAATGCTGACGCTATAATCACTGCTGCAGCTCCTCAGTGATGCCAGGAAAAACTCCTGAAGGGATGGTTTGGGAAAACTTGCGTATTCTACTTTTTTTTTTGGAGCCAGATTATTTAACACTGAAGTGACTGATGTGTGACGTCCCGAATCCCAGACACATGGCCGTGTAAATATCCGGCGTTCCTGCAGGATGCAAACAGCTCCAGAGAATTCCGTACACTGACACATAACTCAGTACTTTGATAGATGACGCGCAGCTTGTGTTGAGATTGTCACTATTTTTGCACAGAAGTCAGACATCAGTGTCTACACCACTAGGGGGCGCTGAACAAACACACTGAAACAGGAACCCGAAGAGCGGGTTGCACATTTTTATCTTTTATCATATTTTGTGCAATGCAAAGACAATGACCTTGTCATGACTCTGACATCGTCAACCATGAACTTTCTGTGGTTTATGAGAAGTCTGAGCATCCTGCGCGGCCACGCCGAAGCTGCTGCACCTTATTACAGTCACGTGGTTTAGAGCAAAGGGCAGCTCGCATTAATCACGGATCCGTTTTTTACCTTTTTCAGTAAAGAAATACAGGAAAATGATTCTGATGTTGGTGTTGATAGAATAAAAGCATCCAGAACATCGTGCTTCCTCTATTGTACACTCTAAACCAGCCTCTCTCTCTCTCTCTCTCTCTCTCTCTCTCTCCCTCTCTCTCTGTGCTTTTAAAGATGGCGTTTCAGGGTCTGGGGAAGGGGGAGAGCGTGGTGTCACTGAAGGCCGAGGCGGAGAGTTTAAAGGTGAAGCTGGAGCAGGAGAGAGCCAAACTGCACGATGCAGAGCGTGAGTGTCAGAGATCACGTCCCAAACCACCCTCACGTAGTGCACTAGACGAGGGCAGTGACCGCTGCATACACAGCAGGCTATCTGTTATCCACTTATTAGGGTGCTAGAGAGATTTCTCTACTACTAGCTTATCATAAGTGATGTGCTTAATTTATTACCGAGTTAATTAAGAGTTATTAAGAGTTAATTAAAGGCTCTTCTCTATGTCCTGCATAAGTATTTGCACTGTTACAAACTGAACTGAAATGTACTTAAGTGGGATTTAATGTCATGCGTGTACACAAAACATCCCATAATATTAAAGTTGGCCAGGGCGAAGCATGGTGGTGGCAGCACTGAGCAGAGTTACTCTCTTACACTCCGCTCACTGACTTTTCCTCGACGCTTTCCTCAGAGTTGCGTCATATTCTTTATTTTTTTTTTATTTTGAATTTAATGTTACTTTTTCTTCCAGAAGCAGGTGTATTTATATTTAGGTCACATGACATTTCACATGCACACAGGTCAACTCTGTTCAGCTAATCATGTGACTTCTGATGACTCCAAAACTGATTTTACAGCAACAGGGGGTGAATACTTATGTAGCCACAACTTTAAAGTGTTTGGACTTGTAAATTAATGTACTATAAATGTGTTGATCACGCCACATCGGTGTTCAGCGCTATTCTGTGTAGATTCATGGCAAAGTTCCAGTTCCAGGCTGTACCAATGCAATATGGTGAAAAGTTCAGGGGGTGAATACTTATGCAAAGCAATGTACTTTTTAGGAAAAAAAAGGATCACTCTGTTGTAGCGTTTTACATACAAACTAGAAGTAACTAAATAATAATAATAATAATAATAATAATAATGATGACGATGATGATGATGTCAGTGATGATGATGATGATGTCAGTGATGATGATGATGATGTCAGTGAATCAGGTGGCGGAGAAAGTGGAAGCTCTGGGTGCGTTCACACTGAAGACCCGCCGCACACTGAAGGGTCACAGTAATAAAGTGCTGTGTATGGACTGGTGCAGTGATAAGAGACGCATCATCAGCTCCTCACAGGTCTCACACACACACACACACACACACACACACACACACACTCAGGTGTAGTGTATCATACTGCTATCACAGACAGGTACAGACTCAGAATGAAGTACAGCTGGATTTAATAAATCTTATGCAGAAATGTGGTGTTAATGTTAAAGGTGAATGTTAATGTTGATATTAATGTTGATGTTAAAGGTTGTGTTAATTGTGTTTGTGGATTATTAACGACACACTTGAACCCTCTCCCCAGGACGGGAAGGTCATCATCTGGGACGCCTTCACAACTAACAAGGTAAATTCACTCATTACTGTTAACTATATAGACTGTGTGTGTGGGTGTGTGTGTGTGTTAACTCTGTTTGTGTGTGTGTGTAACTCAGTGTGTGTGTGTGTGTGTGTGTTAACTCTGTTTGTGTGTGTGTGTAACTCAGTGTGTGTGTGTGTGTGTGTGTGTATGTGTGTGTGTTAACTCTGTGCGTGTGTGTTTATTAATAAGTGTATAATTATAAAATTAAAATAATTAAGATAAATATTTTATAAAAAAATAAATAAGATATTATATGATTATGAATTAATGAATAATAATATGGCATTAACTAAAGAAGAAAACTATACATTAAAAAACAACTTGTTAAAGCTCACACACACACACACACACACACACACACACACAGAGTAATACACTGGAAGCGCCACAGAGCCCCCTACTGA
>JAQQZR010000037.1:823727-828727 GCA_030068235.1 Notoglanidium macrostoma | reverse complement strand
ACACACACACATCTATACTGATGATGTAAGGAGTGAGTGTATGTGAAACGTCACACACACCTTCAATATAACTGACGCTGTCACTGACTCCTGATAAGACCAGATCACCTTTACTCTGTTTTGATTCACTGATTTTGGACTTTGGCTGAAGTATAGATTTGTAAGGCTTTGTGCTTAAGAGTGGATTTACCCAGCGATCTACTTTTCATGCTTGTGCACTGGAGATGAGTGAAAACACGGAGCACAGTAACGTTACTGTACAGAAGGTAAGAACAATGTTTAGTGAATCTTCAACAAATAATAAGTGGGATTGAATGGTACATAATTTTCCCTTGTGGAGGTTCCGGAGGCGTTTATTGTAAGGAATATGAAGAAGAGTTCCAGCATAAAGCTGACCTCATCATCATCCCCAGATTTTATTATCAACTTTAGTAAGAAAGTATGTTTTCTCACGCGTGTTTGTGTGGTATTGTACAGAATTTTAACATTTTTAAATATTATATAATCAAATTTCAGGATAAAGTACCTCATTAAAACGTTTCAGTAAGCTGAAGTAAACATAAACTTGTATACAAATGAGGTATTTTCTTTGTAGAAGACGCTAACTCTAATCTAGGTTTTTTTTTTTTAAAGTATGATGAGGTAAGTTTTGCTAGTTTTCCCTTACCATATTTTCCTGAATTTGTTCTTTATTAGCCAATGTGGTCAGCAAGATACATTCTAGCTAACGGTAAATAATGATTATTTTTCATGATATTTTACTTCTGATTAATTCATGACTACATGTTAGTCATACATCTGAGCAACAAACGTATAAACATTGATTTCTGATTTTTTTGGAGGAACAATAGTGTAGCTGCTTTAAAATAAAACCCTCATTCGCTCCAGATGTATTCCCTCTTTGCTATAACGCGCTCCGATCTTCACTAGATGTCGGAGCGAGGCTGTGGGGGTTTGTGT
This sequence comes from Notoglanidium macrostoma, assembly GCA_030068235.1. Lineage (NCBI taxonomy): Eukaryota > Metazoa > Chordata > Actinopteri > Siluriformes > Auchenoglanididae > Notoglanidium > Notoglanidium macrostoma. The sequence goes on along the minus strand of JAQQZR010000037.1, from coordinate 827,767 downwards.
TCATGCAGCTACAGGAGCGTTAGTGAGGTCAGGTGCTGATGTTGGGGTGTCGAGGAGGCTCCAGTTCCAGTTCATCCCAAAGGTGTTCAGTGGGGTTGAGGTCAGGGCTCTGTGCAGGACACTCCAGTTCTTCCACTAGAACCTTAACCTGAACACCATGTCCTCATGGAGCTGCTTTGTGCACAGGGGCATCGTCATGCTGGGGCAGGTTCGAGTCCCAGTGAAGGGGAAGTCTAACAGTTCAGCAGGCAGAGACGCTCTGTACAACTGTGTGCTTTCAACAGTTTGAGTAAGAACCACACGTGGGTGTGATGGTCAGGGGTGCACATACTTTTAGCCGTATTGTGTAGAATATACTTTTAGATCCTGATATCAGTTTTGATGATGCAAATGCGGGCTAAATTTCAGCCGAAGCGACAACTTGTCTATTATTGTTGGGGAAATTTCTCAACCAGTAAAAGAATCCGAAAAAGGATAAAAAGGAAGTGAAAGTGGAAACCCGGTACGTCAGCGTAACGTGGTGACGACACACAGTGGGCGGGGCTCGTGCGCAGATAAGGCGTCTCAGTGCTGCGCTCTCTTCCGGTTTGGGCTCAAACTGTCGTTCGGTGAGCTTGACTTCGCTGGGAGGGTAAGCGCTTTATCTCGCTTCTTTTTGCAGATGAATGCCCGGCGCGATGGTTGTTGCGCGGATGCGCTTCCGTAGTCGTTGTGGGGCCGGCGTGTGGTTGTATTGATCATGTTTAGAGTGCTGATTTGGGTGAATGGAGGTGTTTTGTGTGCGCTACTCGGGCTGCGCTGCTCGGGTTTCCCTTTGTGTCTCATTGACAGCTGCACGAGCGATTCAGCGCTTTATTTATTATTTACTGCATATCCTACATTAATGTCTCGGCAATTACAAGCTCGTGATTAATATTTAAACCACAAGGATATAGCTTAAAACCCCAGAGACGGGTATTTACAACGCCAGCGCTGTTTCAGGTGTAATATCAGTGACAGGCTCCATTATTAAATGCCTGCTGCTTTGGCTAACAACCGGCTTTGTGTATGTTATTATATCTAAGCTACGCAAAAGAAAACACTTCGCTATTTGAAACTACTCACTGATTTTTTTTTTTTTTTTTTTTAATTCTCATGATTTGATTGAACCTGCGCAGTTTTTTAATTAATATTATTATTATTATTATTTTACCCTGGTCTCGCTTCATTGACTATCCAGCGTTATTCCATTTCCTAGTCGGATCCTGATTCTGATTGGTTAGTGGCGACATGTCTCTTTACTCTGATTGGACAACACGGCGGATTTTGCCGGTTTAAGCCAATCAGAGCACAGGAGGGCGGGCTTTTGCTTAAATATTAAAATATATCGAATGTATTTAATTTAACTGATTTTATTGTTATCTTTAGCATTAAATTACAAATCAGTGGTTAAAGAAAGTGACATTAGGTCTTGAACAAAGTTTAGAGAACGTGTTAATTTGGCTGAAAATACTGTTTATCAACAGCTTTTTGGGCATTAGAGCTTTTTATGTGGCTAATAATAATAATAATAATAATAATAATAATAATAATAATCTGCAGGGTCCAAGCACCCACACTGCTGGTAGCTGACTACTAATCCTGTCAGATGCCTGCTGAAAGCTGATTGGCTGATGGAGGCCATGTTTGTTCAGTAACCCAATCATCATCAGTACAAGTAGCGCTTGGCACAGAGGTTCATCAGATTTCAGCTCAGTTGGCAGATTTATGGATCCTGAGGTAGTGTTATATCGGTCTAATCTCGCCTCCATCCTTCCTTCATTGTGTGTGAATCCATAAATCTGCTCCTTAGTAGCAGCTGCTTGAGTAAAGCAAGCTCCGCCCTGGTAGCACTGATTAGCATGTAGCAGCCATGTTGTTTTAGATCATTATCCAGGTTGACACCATGCAGAGTATTTCGACACTAGTTTTGAAGAAGTCACTGCAGAAATCCTGGGACTAGTTCATGAAAATGGGTTCCGCATAATATTTACTTGAACCCCTAAAAGTGAACAGCCCTCTAAAAACATTAAGGTTTGTTCATCTTCCGTTCTCTGACTCCCTTTTTTTTTTTTTTCTCCCCTCACAGAAAATGTCCTGTTGGTTATGGAAAGAGACTCTGTTGCTGGCCGAAGATTACATCGACTTCTGTACTGGAATCCAGCGGACGCCTCCCAGCGAGTCAGCCAAGGCCATGCGCCAATTCGCAAAGGAGTTGGAGCGCCAGTACAGGCCCAAGTTCCAGTCTTTGGCACAGAGTTTCCTGTCTACGTGCGGCTCGAACCCGGATCCGAGCGCATGCCTGCGCAGTGTCATGAACATGCTGGTGGAGGATGGAAAGCTGAATTGGGGAAGAATCGTCTCACTGTTCACGTTCACCGGCGTGGTCGCCTCCGAGATGTTCTCCAGAGGAGACGGAGTGGAGAACTGCAGGAGGCTCGCGGTGACCATCGCCGACTACCTGGGGGGAGAGAAGAGCGACTGGCTGCTGGAGAACGGAGGATGGGTAAGCACCTTTAGAGTTTATAATCTCCAGGTGTGGACAGGTGACGTAAGTGTAACTTTCGGGTAAACGGTAATTTTGCTGCGGTGGTGATGTAATCACTGGGGCTGGGTTTGACTCTAATCGCAGGTGACCTCATGTTTACGTTGGGAAGAAGGAAAATAGTCAGCACGGCGACTCAAATTGTCCTCATTGAAAATTCACAGCGGAATGGACAGATTTTATCGGATCTCTGATAAAAACGCAGATATATTTCAGGTAGCTGGGGTTTAAGTAGCCGTGGCACCTGTGTAACCACGACGACTGACCGTTTTAGGCTTGGACGCTACTTGCACATTACTGTTCTGGAGAAACATTAGCATTGATGATGCACAAAGGGTTCGTGTTGCATGCTTATCGATCGTAAACACCGATGGAGAGATGGCAGCAATCTAATTGTAGCCATAGCAACAAATGTGTAACAGGAATTTAGCAGAAGGAATGACCCAAAGCATGTAACCATGGCAACTAACCGTTTTGGGTCAGGTCATTATTTATGTACATATTCTATAGAAAGGTTTGGATTTACAGGCTTATTAATGACACACACTGCTAGTGAGACAACAGTAATGAGGCGTAGCCATGGCAACCGCATTGCGCGTGTAATCGCTGACGAATGTGCAGGATGGGTGCTAATGCAGTCCTGAGTCTCGAGTGAGTGTAGGAGGACTGCGATTAAAAGTGTGTGTGTGTGTTTTTTGGGGGGGGGGGGGGGGGTCAAGATGAAGAACCAAAAAAGAAAAATAAAAAGCCCAGCGAGTCGGCGACGTTATCACCTACACAATCCGGTGTTGTGTCTTCAGTAATGCGATCCGTTTTTAAATGTTGGGGTTTTCCTGTGTGTGCGCGTGCGTGTGCGTGTACGCTTCAGATCAATGGATGTGAAACCATGTGGGGCAGTCCTGCCACGTCTGCGTAGGAGGCTGGATCAGAAGCATGTATCATTTCTCTCACAGAGCCGTCTGAAAGCCTGCACCACATGTTTGTGGGTCTGTTTTCCCGAAGTGATTCGGAATGTTTCTCAGTTTCAGTGAACGTTCTCAGGCTCCGAGAGCCTCCCGGGCCGCGCCTTCCCCGGGGCTTTTATAGCCGGGAGAGTCGAGGGGCAGCGACAGCGCAAACATTGTGCGTGCGTCCCCGTATTTTTAGTGCTTTGAAGCTTCACTTTTTCTCCTTAAAGCCTTAAAGGGCCTCGAGTCTAAACAGATCTGTATCTCCTCCTCCTCGTGTGTTCTGGGGAAATATTTGAGACGTGACTGGTGTGTGGCGTCAGTCAGATGGAAAAACAAGTCGGTGTGAAGCAGAGGCGTTCAATTCGGCCAAATAATCCGTTAATACTTAATGTACTTGGTAATAAAAAAAATAAAAAAGTCTGTTTACTGACCTTTCTATATCAAAGGGTGTCTGTGTGTGTGTGTGTGTGTGTGTGTGTCTGTGTGTGTCTGTGTGTGTCTGTGTGTGTCTGTGTGTGTCTGTGTGT